>PVKV010015119.1:0-55000 GCA_004027835.1 Alouatta palliata
ACCCCAGTGTGACATGCTCCCCTCCCTGTGTCCATGTGTTCTCATTGTTCAACACCTGCCTATGAGTGAGAATATGCGGTGTTTGATTTTCTGTTCTTGTGTCAGTTTTTTTTTAATTGCATTTTAGTTTTTGGGGTATATGTGAAGAACATGTAAGATTGTTGCATAGGTACACACATGGCAGTGTGATTTGCTGCCTTCCTCCCCATCACCTATATGGAATCGTTTTTTTTTCTTACTGATTTGTTTGAGTTCATTTTAGATTCTGGATATTAGTCTTTCATCAGATGTATAGATTGTGAAGATTTTCTCCCACTTTGTGGGTTGTCTGTTTACTCTGCTGACTGTTGCTTTTGCCATGCAAAAGCACAGTACTGGAATTCTCAGCCAGAGCTATCAGACAAGGGAAAAAAACAAAGGGCATTCGATCAGTAAAGAGGAAGTCAAACGGTCACTGTTTCCTGATGATATATTTATCTTGAAAATCCTAAGGAGTTCTCCCAAAAGCTCCTAGAACTGATACAAGAATTCAACAAATTTCTGAATGCAAGACTAATGTACACAAATAGGTAGCTCTTCTATACACCAACAGCAACCAAGTGGAGAATCACATCAAGAATCAATCCCTTTTACAATAGCTGCAAAAAATAAAATACTTAGGAATATACCTAACCAAGGAGTTGAAAGAGCTCTACAAAGAAAACTACAAAACACTGCTGAAATAAATCACAGACAACACAGACCAACGGAAACACATCCCATGCTCATGGATGGGTAGACTCAATATTGTGAAAATGACCATACTGCCAAAAGCAATCTACAAATTCAATGCAATCTCCATCAAAATACTACCATCATTCTTCACAGAATTAGGCAAAAAAAAAAAAAAAAAAAAAAAACCTGTAAAATTCACATGAAACCAAAAAAGAGCCTGCATGGCCAAAGCAAAACTAAGTAAAAAGCACATACAAACTTTTTAAAGTCTTTTGTACATAGTGATCTCCTCTCTGGTATTCTAACCCTCAAATTTCAACTGTCTCATCAGTCCTGAACTGTGAATCTTTGTTTTTCTTACCCAGTGAAATATTTTTAATGGAACACATATGTCAGTTTCTTTAAAAAATATTTCTAAAAGAGTTACTTGTGGAATCCTTGGGTTACTGAAAAGATTCTTGTTAATTTAAAATTTTTTCTCAGCATCTGAACTTAAGTTTGAAAAATACTTTAATAAAATGTTAGCTAAATTGAATAAAAGTTAAAAAAAAATGAGGTATTGTCAGTGGGCTGGTTCAGGTTCTTAATTTTGCTGCACAAAAAAAGTTTGAGAACAAGCCCAAAGTAAATGTAGGCAAAGAAGTTTATTGCAAAGTGACAGTACTTTCTGAAAAGCAGAGGAGACTGTTCAAAGCTAGAGGCAGCCGCTAGTGTACTAAGGGAATTCCCTTTATGAGAGCTATATACACATATTCATAAAATATTGGTGAGGTCAAGTATGCAAAGAGGACCTGTGGTTGGCACATGTGCTCAGTATTTACATGCTCTAGCATGCATGACATGTATCATTAGCATATAACATTTCTACCTAGAGGTGCTTTTTTATACTACTAAGATGAGGAAAAGGTCACTATAAGCTAAACCTAAGCCGAGCTGCACATGAAGGACCCTGGACAAGTCCTTAGTTTCACCTGCCATCCCAGGTCTCCACCAAGGCAGGATTTGTAGCTAATAGCTTCTTTGGCTTTTGGTGCTGATTGGCTGGATACTGGGGAAGCTACATCATCAGTAAGGGCATTTTGTTCTATTTCCTGGGCCATATTAGGTAACAGGGACTTGTAACCATCTGGAAGTCTGTTGGTATCCTGCAGGACTGCTCATCTTGCAAAAAAATCAGGTGCTGACAGGAGAGTGCAAGTAAAGGAAGACTGTGGCAAAAGGAGCCCATGAGGCTTGACACAAGGGGACAAGTCACTGTGGCCTCCTACTCTTACTTATCCTGTCTCAGGAGGTTCATCTGAAGTTCCATGGCTATGAAATAGAACTACAATTTAATAACTGTTTATTTTTTCATGTCATGTCTCATCAGCATAGGGAAAAGAAGAAACAATCGTGGTTTTCTATATTTTTATGTTAACAAAGCAAAGTTTCAAAATATCAAGGAAATGGGAGAATATAAAGTGTTCACAAAATTACTGGCATTTCCACAGAGCTGCATAAAACTGAATATGTTCACAGGTCATTTTTCTTTTACAGCAAGGTATTAGGCAGTTCCCAAGCACTTCCGTCTATCCCAAAATTTGATCAAATGATTCAGTTCATACACTTCATTTTGAAAACATATTATCTATTTAAAAATCTATTAAAATTGTGATACTTGAGATACTTTGCTTGAATGCATTCATAGATCTCAATCATATACAGAGCTAACTCCTGCCTAACTCCCTCCAAGCCATACCAACCATACATTTACTCTCCAAACTGGCAGACTTTAGAGAGGGCAAGAATAAGCTAGGAATGTCACAGATAAACAAGGAGGTATGTTCACCCCGACATGGTCCTAAATAGCACCATTATCTACTCAATTATTTATGCCAGAAACTATAAAGACATCTTAATTCTGTTTTTCCCATCCTCACATCCAACCTATCAAAACCTATTTTTGTCATACATAGAAAACATATTTAATGTCTTTTAATATATTTCAATTTCTGCTAGTATAATCTTAGTAGAGAACATAAGATTTTATTTTGTTGACTGTTCTAAAAGGTCTTTGCACATACTCCTTGGTTCCTCAAATACATACGCCACAGAACAACAATGTAATTAAAATGTATGCTTGATTATGTTAATATCACTATTAAAATCCCTTAATGATTTTTCATTAAAATTTTTTAAAAGTCAGTTCTTATCATGGCTCACCAAACTATGCCATAAGTTAGCCCTAAGCTAATTTTCACCTTAATTCATCATGATTGTCCTTCTCAAGTATTGTGAGCTAGGCCCGTAATCATTATATTATTTAGTCACATCAAATCCTTTCCAGGCACAAGTCCAATGTGCATCTTTTATCTTCTGCCTGGATGCTCTGCTTCCACTGTAACGGACTACTCCTTCATTAGGTGTCAGCTTAAATGTTACCTCTTCTGAGAGATTTACATATTAATTAAAAATTATTTACACCATTCTATAATTTTTGCTACCTCCGTTTCTTATTTTTATTTCATTAACATAAGTATCATAATTGCAAATACTTATTTTTACTTTTTAACCTTTCTCCCTGACTAGAATACAGTCAATGACAATAGCATACCGTTCTATTTTGTTTACATGATATTCTAAAGTCACCAAATTCAATAGTGGGAACTTGTATGTTTGTTGACATCTGAGCAAAACAAGACGTTATAAAAACCATTGATTTATACCCATTTGCCTCTCATTAAATGAATGAAACTTGGACTGGGAATATGTAGTCAATGCAGAACCTGGCATCCTAATATGCAAACTAGAAATGAATACACCTAGGCTTTATTTTATGAATTGTGTCCGAATTAGATGTTAATCTTTTTAGACTATGCAAGTCTTTGTTCTTGAGTTAATAATTATTCTAGACATTTGTATCTCTAAGTATTTGTAAATGATGAATTAGGATTTTTTTTTAAAAGAACCCATTCTCTAATATTAAAAAACTCTTTAAAATATTTCTTTTGTTATCTGATTAGAAATTTACTGAAATAGAATACTTGAATAGAAATTTAAGAAATTCCTTTTAAATTTTCACAAATTTTGGTAATTATTAGGCATTTCGACCAGAGACTAATAATGTAAATGCTGATGGTACTGGCATGAAACTAGACACATAGACTAATGACACAGAAGAGAGCCCAGAAATAAATCCTCATGTTTATAAACAATTGACTTTTGACAAATATGGTGTCAAGAATACACAATGGGGAAATAACAGTCTCTTCAATGCATAGTGTTAGAAAAACTGTTTATCCACATGCAGAATAATTAATTTGGACCCTCATTTCATGCCATATACAAAAGGCAACTCAATATGGATTTAGGTTTTGAATGTAAGATCCAAAACTAAAACTGTTTTGAGAAAATATAGGGAAAATGTTCCAACACATTGTTCTGAACAATATTTTTTTGGATTATGACCCTCAAAAACACAGTTGCAAAAGCAAAAATAGTCAAACAGGATTAATCTGAACTAAAAATCCTCACACCAATGGAAAAACAGTCAATAGCATTTAAAGACAACTTAAAGAATGGGAGAAAACAATTGCAAACCCTACCTCTGACAAGAGTTTGCAATTGTTTTCAATATCAAAAACTGAGAAAGTCAAACAACTCACTAGTAAGAAAACATATAACTCAACTGAAAAAAATTGGCAAAAACTTGATCAGAAATGCTTTAAAAGAAGACCTACAAATGGCCAAGTATATGAAAAAAAAAAAAGTTGAATATCACTAGACATCAGGAAAACACCATTTAAAACCATTGTGAGATGTTATCTCACACTGATCAGAATGACTATTATCAAAAAAATAAAAAGTATTGGTAAGAATGTGGAGAAAGAGGAACGCTTACACACTGTTCACAATGTCAATTTATTTAGACATTACGAAAAACAATATGATAGTTTCTCAAAAATTTAGAAATAGAACTACAATATAAGCCAGCAATCTCACTAAGGGGTGAGGAAAATGAAACAAATATATCAAAGGAACATGTGCGCTACAGTTTTCATTGCAGTATTATTCACAATAGCCAAGAGATAGAATCAAACTAAGTGTCCGTCAATCAATAAATGGATAAAATGTGATATTTATACATAATGGAACATTATTGAGCAATTACAAAATGAAATCCTAATATCTGCGTAAGCATGGATGAATCAGGACAAACTAGCAGATATAGCATGTTCTCACTCATATACGGGAGCTTAAATAAAATTAACTCATAGAGATATACAACAGAATGAAGGTTACTAGAGGTTGAGAACTGTAGTGGATGTAGAGGGATAAAAACGGGTTGGCTAATGAGTAACCAGAAACAATATCATCTTATCAGTTTAAATGCATCTAGGTTAAATATTTTACAAGATGATTGTTTTTTGAAATACATATTTCTGGTAGTTGGTGAAGTGATTTGGAAATACTACTCTATGAGAAGAATTGGAAATTCTATAAAAATTATTTTCTTTAACATTTACTTGATGAAACTAAAACACTAACAAGATAACAAAGAAATTTGTAGCCAGTTTTTAGAAGAAGAGGAAAATCTAGAAAATTGAGCTAAATATTGGACTTGATTTTCCCTAGGGTTATCTGATTCAAATAAAAATCTTAGATATTCAGACTGCATAAAAATTAGTACACATATAGTTTGAAACTAGAAGGAATATAATCACCAAAAACTGATGTAGCTATAATACTATCAGATAAAGAATACTCTAAGGCAAGAAACTTCATTAGAAATGAAGAGAAATATTTAATACTGATTAACAGGACAAAGCATAAGGAATATGGGCTATGTATGAATACAGCCAACAACGTCTTCAAAACACAGAATGCAAAAATTCAAAATTAGCAAAGAAGAAACAGTGACATCACAATGAATGACACTGGCAAACTGTAACATATCGCTATCAGCTGTTAGAGAAACAGACAAACAGCAAAGATAATGAAGATCACAACAAAGTTGACTAATCAGTATCTATAGAGTATTTATAGCCAAAATTAGAAGAATTCACATTTTTTTTCAAATATACTAGGAATATGTATAAAATAATTATATGCTAGGCAATAAATAAAGCTTCAGAAGTACTTAAATTTTTTAAATAATTCAGTGTGTGTTATTTGATCACAGTATAGCTCTTGATATTATTTATCAACTAAAAATAAGTAGAAAATTCAAATAAATGCAATTAAACAATATAATACTAATGATCAAAATAAATTTTAAAGACTATGAACTGTGATAATGAAGTAGGGCAATACTCAATCAGCAGTTAGAATAAATGTATACTCTTAAAACACATCTAATAGAAATGAAAAGTCTTAAATCAGTCACCTAAATTTTCATTTCAAGAAGCCAACAAAATAACAATAAACCAACATCAAAGAAAGTAGAAATAAACGAATTATATGGTTGAAAAATTAATGACTATAGCAAAAACCATAAAAAGGCAAAATCAATAAAAACAAGTTAGGTTTTGAAAAGACTGATACAACTAATAAACATTTACTAGAAATTATGAAGAAAAAAATCATAAATAACAACTTACCAATATCAGAAATGAAAAAAGAGGATACTCATACCATTACCTCGGACATCAAAATGAGAAAAAGAGGATATAAATTATACCTAAATACATATTATAATATGTATTAAATGGATATTATAAATACATATTAAATATGTATTAAATGGATATTTTTTCAAAAACACAACTTCATAAATACTAACAAATTACATAAATAATCCAATATTTATCCTAAAAATTATACCTTTTTTTCTAAATCTTTCCCACAATGATATCCCAAGCTCATATGGCTTCACTGGTGAATTTCTCCAAATAGTCAAGAAAGAAAAAAAACATGAATATTGCATGAATAGTTTCAGGAATAGAAAAGAGAGAACACTTTCTAGCTTTTTTCACACATCCAGCATAACATCAATTTCAGTACCTAAAAATCACAGTCTAAGAATGATATGTCTCAGAAAGCAATTTCCATAACTATTAATATAGATGTAATAATCTATTGTATTGACTATTCCTAATGAATCACATCTCTCAGTATTCATGCTCTTGTGGAGTCCCATTTTCTTCAAACTGGCCTGGACTTAGGTAATAATTTTGGCAATAAACTGCAGTGAAAGTCATGCAGTGTTTGTCCTAATGCAGTGCTCTAAGCTTAAAAACGGTCTGGCAACTCCCGCTTTTGCCTTGTTGGGAGCTTTGGGCAACTTGTTAGAAGTCCATTCATCATGCTGGAGAGACCACATAAAGAAACTACAATTACATGAATATAATAAGCATGCTGTCTCATTCTTCCAGCTAAGATTTGCTCCAATCAAACCACTAGAGGTAGCTATATGAGGCAACATCACTAGCATAAAAACTGCCCCACTATGTCCAGTTCAGACTGCAGAACCAAGAGAACATAAAATGATTGTCCTTTTAAAACTCTTGACCTGTGCAGTGACTTGTCATGCAACAATGGGTAAGTAAAACAATAGGATATATTACATCTGAACATCTTCATTCTTAAATAAACACCAAAATTGTATATAGAAGTCACTAAAAATCATGTACTGGAATGTTTCTGGCATTGTTATTTATATCAGACAAAAACTAGAAAATCCCCAAATATTTATCACCATTAAGAGGGGTAATACATTTTGGTATATCTGGAACATTATACCACAATGCAGATGAACAGCTACATCCAACTACTTGTGTGAATTTCACAAATATAGTGCTCTGCAATCAATGCCAAACACACAAGATTACTACCTTATTCCATATGTGTATAGCAAATATATAGACAAATCTAAAGTACATTATTAGAAAAAGTCAGAACATTAGTGATCCTAGAAAGAGAGTATAATGAAGGAAGAGCAGAGAAGTCAGTCCTGAGTGCTGGGAATATATCTGATTGTGTTCTTGCTCTGAGTGCTGATAAGGAGTGTGTTGTATTTGAAAACATTTATTAAGCTGCACATTTATGTGCACTTTGCTTCAATACAAAGTTGAAAAACATATAATGTTGGGAGACCTCCCGTGTGAAGTCTTGCAAAGCGAGTTTCACACTACGGGAGGTTGAGCCCAGTTGCAGAGCCCCCAGAAGGAAGGAACTTGAGACCAGATGAGTAGGATGAAAGGAGAACTGTGTTAAAAGATAACGCAAGATGGATGGCCTTCACTAGAAACAATGAGGTAGCATAAACATGTTTTCGAGCACTCTGTATAAACATTGAGAGCACAGATGGTGATTGTTACTTTGTAGTTCCTGATAGGTTAGAGCACATGATGTTTCCCTTGATTGCAATATTGACATAAGAGAATGCCTAGAAAAGGTATAAATACTGAACTGCTGAAAAATAAAATTGTTGTTGGAGCACAAATTCTTCAACCCTCCTGACCTCGCTTTCTGTCTCCCTTCATTTCTGTGCACCCTCCACTCAGGTTGGAACCCTCTTGCTGGTCAAGAGTGCCCGCCAGAATATAAGATGTAAAGTCAAAAGAATAGCCAAGGACTTCTTAAAGAAACAATGCAAAATATACACATTTATGTGGACATTTGATTGTGACTAAAATCACATTATATTGCAGTGGGACAAAGTATGTTCTCAATAAATGAAGCTGTTTCGATTGGCTATCCATTGGAAAATAATAACTGCATATCATAATAAAAATAAACAACTATAACTCTGATCTATAGCATAAATGGCTATGTTAAATATAATATTAAAAGATAACACAAAAATTCGAAGGCTTATAAAATTCAGCTTATTTAAAGATCAAAACTAGACATGAAGTAGTGTTAGAGGTAAAAGCATGATTTCCCACTGGAGAGAATGGGAGGTATACTAGGAGGCAAAAATGTGCTTCTAAAGAATTATGGATATTGGTAACATACGTTTGATTTGTGCTATCTAGTGAGCTAAAGTTATACTTAGTGTTTAGCTAGCTAGTTAGCTATCCATCTATCAATCACACATGTGTATGGGGAAGTTATGCGTATTTGTTACTTCATTCAGAAAGCTAAAAATTCTAGGTTATAATCAAAGTCATATATTCTGCTGCCAAATTGACTTTTTGTCAGAATATGATATAATAAGATGATATGTAGCAAGTAAGTCCCTCTAGATACAATTAAAACAACTTCTGTTCACAATAACTAAAAGAGAAATTTAACCTATGCCTTCATTAAGCAAAACAGCTTTTAAAGGAATTACCTTATTTTAAATAAATGAGCTAGTTTTAAGAGAAGAAAGAAAGACATGCAAAAATTTTAAATGCTATGGCACTTATATGGCAGCTTTCATGCATTGTCCATTAAAATACTTTCGATGACAAATGTAATAACTATAGTCCTTATCATTATATATCCCAGGCAAAAGAATTATGATTTTCTTTGTAAAACTCTCCCTAAAAGCACTGCATAGAGAATTCTGTGATCATCTTTGTTTCTCTGTTACAGCATATTGGCTATGCATTTATCACAGATAGGTCCATGATGCTTTGGAATAAATAAAACTGCAAGCACTTAGACATTAGAGGAATAAAATTATAAAACAATTTAAATGAATCAAACAGGTGCCATATCTGAATAAAGGTCTATGGAGACTTCTACAGAAGTCTGTCCTGTCAATGGTATTTAAAATGTTGAGTCAGAATCAGCCTGTGTGTAAGCCCCATTCTGACTGTTAGGGCCCATTCAAGAGCTGTGTTAACCAGAGTCCATATGAAAGAAAACAAAGCACTGACACCATTATATGGAATTTTGATAACGTGCTTTAGTGATTGTGAAAGTTCCAGTTGGTTAATCCAGCTGAGATATGAAAAATGGAATAGAAAAAGATAGAGACTGAAATATAATCCTAAAGTTGATTTGTTTTTGAACTAATAATCTGAAAGTACTCATGCAGTTTTCACAATATTCCTCACTAGAAACTGTTTTTTATTTATTTTTTAAAGATCTATATATATTTTATTAATTTTGTGAGATTAATCTTTCTTCCCCATTGGTATATTTATGTCCCTGTCATCTACAGAGAATATATCATAGTATAGAAAAGTATCATGTTAAGTAAATAAATGATTCTAGATAATTAAAAAGTAGGTAGTCCATGGAGTAGGTAAACATATTGTGTCATATTCCTCCTCGTCATTGTGATACTGTATTGTATACTGATTACTAATCAGATAGAATATTATCCTTTCAGATATTACTTTCCACAAAATGAACAAATGAATGCAAGGAAAAGGAATTAATATGGGATCACTAATCATTAGAGAAATGCCAATCAAAACCACAATGTGATGCCATTTCACATCAGTCAGAATGGCAATTATTAAAAAGTCAAAAAATAACATACACTGTCAAGGTTGTGGAGAAAAGGGAACACTTATACACTGGCAGTGGGAATGTAAATTAGTTTAGCCATTGTGGAAAGCAGTTTGGCAACTTCTCAAAGAACTTAAAACAAATTACCATTCGACCCAGAAATCTAATTATTGCGTATCTACCCAACGGAATATAAATTGTTCCACCATAAAAACACATGCACACCTGAACTCATGGCCGCACTATTCACAAAAGCAAAGATATGGAATCAACCTAAATTCCCATGAATGGCTGACTTGATAAAGAAAGTGTGGTATATACACCATGACATACTAGACAGCCATAAAAGAATGAGATCATGTTTTTTGCGGCAACATAGATGGAACTGGAGGCCACTATCCTAAGTGAATTAATGCAGGAACAGAAAACCAAATACTGCATGTTCTCTCTTATAAGTGAGTGTTAATTATTGAGTACACATGGACACAAAGAAGGGAACAAACACCAGGCCTACTTGAGGGTGGAGGCCAGTGGTAGGGTGAGGATCAAAAAACTACCTGTAGGTTCCTATGCTTATTACCTGGCTTATAAAATAAACTGTACACGAAATGCCTATGACACAATATACCTGTAAAAGAAACCTGCACATGTACCCCTGAATCTAAAATAAATATTTTTTAAAAAGATCAGAAAGAACCGCAATGCAGCCCTGTGCTCTATGTGGCTTAAATGTTCTCTCTGTCTCTCTCTCCCTCTCCTAAACTAAAGCCACCTTTTGGCTTTATTATACACTTTCTGGCAAATATGTATTAAAAACACGTATCTGTGGCATTATAAACACTGGTTAATAATTTTATTTTTTTCATTACTAAAACTTCCCCAGAGAAATACTCTTAAAGTGAACAAAAACAAGTAATTAAAAATAAAAATTTAAAATAAATTCATCTCAACTGGGAACAAAAAAGAATTTTAAAAGGTTCCAAATGACATGAGGCATTGAGAAATTTTATATGATTTTTTTAATAAAGAAAAGAAGCTAAGTGCATGTTTTACATAAATTTTAAAAAGACAAAAATTCTTAAAAAGTCTCAGTAGTTATCCAGGTTCTAAAGATCTTAGGATCATCTGTAAATGAATTATGGGTGCCTCCTTCATTTTGCAGTCAGCCAGAGAGCCATTTCATTTTATAGTTTTCTCCCTCAAGGTGGCAAATCTCGCAGGGCACCTTATAATTCAATTATATTATAAGTACCCCTAAGAATTTTAATTACATAAAACAGATGAGTTTAATTCTTGAATTTCTATGATATATACTTGAATAAACATGAATTTAAGTTTTGAGTCCGACTTTCTCTTTGAACAAAAGAAAAACATATGGATGATACTGTCTTAGATTTTTAAGGAAAGCAAACAATTTTACTCTCCTCACAGCAAGTCCTCTAAAGAAACTGTCTCTTAACTAACCCATGAAAATATTTTGGCCATCTTGTTAGACATAGTTTCATTTATATAATATGCTAAGGAAGGAGACAGAGATGAAGAAGTCTTCAGAAATTTTTCATTACTTCTCCAGCTTGTGATTTCCTAATGTATTCCTAAATCATCTTCCTCTACATCTGATGTCACACATCAATGTAAAATTGATGTCACATCTGATGTCACACATCCTAAATCAAGCCGATATCTCTGTCAGAGTCTACAAAATCCAGAAAGAATATTAACAGAATAAACAAGGGACAAACAGTCCAATGTCATTAGAAGAACTGCATTTCCATCTATTTTTCATCCCTTTATTTAAAGAATCAAGTCCACCAAGCAGGTTCAATACAAACCCAACCAATAAATACATAAATAAAGTCTAATTTTTTTTTACTACTTTGCTTGATGGAGCACCAATTCCAAGTGATACTCTCAGAAGAAAGCCTACATATATTTAGGGAAGAAACCCTTTATTCCACATCTCTATCCTTATAGGTCTTCATAATTCAAATTACCACGTTAAAATTCTGAGAATTATTTCAGTGAAGAAATATATCTACATCTTTATCTCATCATATCTGAAAACTATTGGACAGAGAGCTCTGTTTTCTATGGATTTAATACCAGCCATAACAACATTTCCAGATTACATCTTGAATAACTCTTTGGTATATACAATAAATATATTTAGAAAAATCATATTCTAAGATAATATTTTTATTTATTGTGCTAAAATAATTATAAAGATTATAGTGTTACCAAATAGTCTTCCTGCACCAGAGAACATCTATACTGTAGTATATATACATATGTACAAACAATTGATAATAATTTTACATCTGACGTCACACATTTCTTTTTTTCTCACAGAAGTGTTAGGACATTTTAGGAATATTGTAAATTAGCTCTTGTGTGACTGCATTAATTGATTTAGTTGTTCAATCACATGGCAAGCATGGAGATAAAATAATAATAATATAATAATTTGTCATTAATATTTCTTGAAAACTTTCTGTTAACTTCATATGAGTTATCCATTCATATTGGATATTGCCCTGTTGGGGTACACTAATGATGTTCTTATCTTTCAGCATGGAAAACTACTGCAAAGAGCAATTTGTCCAGTGTCTCATCCTTACTAAAATACATGGCTGAAATTTGAAACTTGGCATTCTGGCTTCACAATCTGTGCTCTTAACTGTATTATGTACTAAAACTAGTAATACAGAGATAAATAAGACCGATTTTCCTTAAAGAGTTTAAAGTTCAGTGAGATAGCCAGGCATATAAACAAATATGGGAAATTAAGTGGATTATAATGGTAAAAGTTAAATGAGAAATAAGAATGGAACATATGTGAGTTGCTGAAAGAAAAAAGTTTATCTGACTAGAGTGGCAGGGGTCATCTGGGTAGAGGTACTAAACAAAGAATAGATAATACTAGTGTGAGCTACAGAAAGAATTTAGAGTGAAAATATAATTGAGAGAATATACGTTGAAATCAAGAAGATCACCTCAAGCAAGAAGATAACATGAACAAAGATAAATCCTGGGGACTATCAGCAATTAACCTCTGATGTTAAGGAGTGGATATTCTTTTTGCTGATGTCTCCAATGAACAGCAAACATTAATTCATTTATACTGTTCATTTTATAATACGGGTAGGTTATATGGGGAACAATATAAATGATAAAATAAATGTATTTTTAAAAATTCTATAATAGATTTGGCATGCATTTTTATTTGATTCAATTAACTTTGACAAATATAACTTATAAAAGAAAGGAGTAAAATTGCTTATCAATTTGCACCTTTTTGTTAAGAATCAGATCAAGCACAATGAATCTGTGATCTGTGAGTGGTCAGGGAATAATTGCCAGAATGAAGAGAAGTGCATTCTCAGGGCTCAATACACTAATGTCGTCCCTAAGATAAAATATTTTCATTGAAGTGCAAAGTAGCTTAGAGAGAATTGTTAATGAAAGTCACATTTTACTGCAAAAGTAATATAAATTCAAATCTTTGCTAATTTCTCACATCAGCTTTATAAAAATAGACAACGTTTTATAAATTAGCAACAATATGAAGTTAGACATGTGCTTTAAAACTTTATTACAATTTAAGGTCTGATATAGCCTTTTTTTACTCTAACTTTTAATTTCATATACAAATGTCCATTGGAGATACCTCCAACATGAATGGAGATAACTCGTGAAGTTAATAGAAAGTTTTTAAGAAATGTTAATGACAAATTATTATTATTAAATGTATTATTATTATTTCATCTCCATGCTTACCATGTGATCGAACAATTAAATCAATTAATTGTTTAAGTGTGTGCTTAAGTGTGTGAGGGGGAATGCTGCCTATGTGTAAAACTAATCTGATAAGGAAATTTTTTGACAATGTAGCCTCCTAGATCTAGCCATCGACAGTTTCATTTGTTGTTTTTGAATAAGTGACCTTTACATTTCCTGAAATATAATATTGCCCACTCAATTCCAATGCTTCAGACAATTTTTCTCTACAGTGTGTACTTTCTACACTGAAAAATGCTGGAGTGCACATTTATTGAAATCTATCTTCTAATGATCAGGCAAATTCAACACTTTCATTCATTTTTTTTCATTGTTTCAGGAATAATTCTGTCCTCACTTCCCCACCAGTTTATCTCCTAATCACTTTGCCTTTCAGGAATATTGTTTAATATCCAATATTTATAGATCATCACTCAACTGTTGAATTTTAAAACAACATTCCCATAATTTTCTTTTCTACTTTATTGGTTCTTGACATCTAGCTTGCATTGTCTTTATACTGTCCCCCTTCTGTTACTACCTGCAATGTCTATTTATGGAATATTATGCTTTATTCAGTGTTGAACATTTTTTTCCAAGCTGGATAAATAAATATCAATTCAGGAACATTTCTAAATAGTAATTATGGCCAGAAAAATAATATTCCAAACCATGGTTGCATTTAACAGTAGTGGTTCTTTGGGCAGCTTGGGGCAGGAAAAAGTGAGAGTGGCATGTGTGAATCTTAACTCACAGTATGAATTAGGATATGGTGTTTTCTTAGGTAGTGTTTGAGATAATTTTTAGCTTACATAAACCAGAAGAAAAAGATATTTTATTGCAAGTAAAGAGGAGAGAATGGTCATATTAATAGCATAAAATTAATCTACTTCACCATTTCGTGTAAAAGTAGCTAGATAACAAAAAGTAGTTTGTCACTGAGAGGACATTATTTCAATGAAAATATTTTCTTAATACCTCCAGAATGTCAAAAATCCAACTAATAAGGTTACTTCACATAACAATAAAATATTAGCAGAAGACGTATTTAGTGGTCTGTGCCTACTAAATTCTTAATGTCTGTAAATAATATATTTCTTAGTAAAATATTCATTGGCAAGTATATGAACTCTTTTAGTTTGGAAGAATCCAAAGAGAAGATACTGGATGATACATACTGAAAACTATTCTGTTTAGAATCAGATAATCTGTTAGCAAGCTAGCAAATTATCTTGGTCAACTATGTTATTTCATGTGTGAAAACAGGCCCAGAGAGATAAATTAATAGATCAGTGATGTATGACAACAAGAGGTTTCCTAACTGCTAGATCAGGGAACATTTTAGCATGCCATGCTGCTACCTGTTTGTTTTTCTGAGACTCAGGCTGCATAACACAACAAATATGTTTTTTAGAACAAAGTGAGGAGAAGACTCTACTAAATTGGGGAATTCATCATTCTAGTAAAGTGATAGAAAAGAAAGATTTCTCTTTTCCCAGCAAATGGGAGATAAAACAGAGAGGATGGTGGGAGAAGGAGGGAATGTTTTAGCAGCATATTGGATTCATTCTCCACTGAAGTCTTCAAACACACTGGAAATTTCCTGCAGGGGATTCAGCACAAAATTTTGTCAGAGCAGAACTCTGTTGGACCCTAATTTTTAAAAAACCTTTCAGAAATCAGCATGACTTTTGCTTCATAGATTCTGTAGATACTGAAGGGCTTTCTGAAAGGTTAAAAAAAATCACGGTGTTAGAAGCCTGTGCAGGGCTATAGTTCACAAAGGGTGGGTCTCCTACTGTGCAAGGAAAGATCTTTCTGTGTAAGCCTCCTTACAGCAGAATTTCAATTTTAAAGCGATCCATGTGCCATGTTATTGTAAGATTTCCTTATTTCTCACAAATTACCTAACTTAAACCAGGTACTAACACAGAATAATTCACTTGATATATAGTAATAAAATATAAACACAAATATATAAATATATTTTTATACATAATAGAAAATATTCATTTTACTTTTCAATGAAATTACAGATAATACCTTGTGTGAAAGATTGCTAGAGCCTGAGAAACGTACAATGACAGATGTTTATTTGTTTTTGGAATAAAACTTGTCAGTCCTCAACAATCTTCTATGAACTGAATTAATTTTTTATGCTCTAGTACCATTTTTTTTTTTGCCAGAGTAATTGCTTAACATTATAAGACACTTATTTAGGGAAATGTTTTTTATATGGAATAAAGGGATTATCCTATCTTTTCTGAGACTATATGAGACTTTTGCATTTTTAAAAACTCACCTGCCACAGTTAGATAATTTCATATGATTTATCTCTAACTCTTTAACAATCAACAAATTCTCTTTAGCAATAGAAATAGCTACTCATTTTACTTAAAGGTATGGAAGAGAAACATAGTCTGCAACTTGGAATTTGGAGATAAATGTAGTAGTACTGGCTTTAGGTAAGTAATATTGAATACTAAAGAAAATTACGGCCAAACTATCAAAGAGGAATAATAGCACATGCAGAATTTGATTAATAATATGAAAATAAAAATAAAAATGATTCCTGTGATTTGTAATAATCGGATTTGAGACAAAAAAACTACAAAACTTGTCCTCTTTTTATAAATATAACTATTATTGACTGTAATTAGTCATCATTTTTGTAATATTACTTAAAAGGTCCATACTAATATGTAGTGTTGCAGCAAACTAAAAACTTTGAAAAAAAATAAAATGTTTAATAAATTGAAAATTATAATTTAAATATAATATTCAATGCATTCTAATTTCAAATACAAACAGACATCAAAATACAAACTTTGAGAGCCAAATTGTTAGCTCCTCTTTGCATTTTTTCTATACCTCACATCCAGACCAAAGATTCTTTAGAAAGCACATCCTTCAATTATGCTAAAAGGGGGAAATGAAATAGAGAAAGACTAGAGCATATAATCACAGAATAACATGGTGAATGAAATTGATCAATTATCACAAGTTCAAGTCATCACTTAAACCTATTATAATTATTTTTTTCAGAGATTCTTAGCTTTTATACCATGTGACAAAATTTTTGCTATTATTTTAAAGTATCAATGATATTGTAAATATTTTCAGGTTCTCCATTTCTATTCAACTAGAGTCTCACATAATTGCTTCTACTACATTTACATTCCCTAGAATGTCTAAGAAGATAATTACATTATACAATCACCCAGTCTCTACTTGTTATAGTGTATTATATTTGATTCTGCTTATGTAAGATGTATTTTGAGTCAATAGTTTTTCCTGTGTACTGTCTAGTACAATCATTACAAGTTAGCTTCTCTATCTCAAAACATCAGGATCTCCATCCCACCATTGGCTACCATAAATTATTGCAACACAAAGTATATTTAAATAATAAACAAATGCAGAAATGCTCTTTATTTTGAAATAATTAATTTAGGGGGTATAATTTGCTCTGGATCTTTCAAAATGACCACCTATGTGGAATTGTATAGTTAGTGAAAGTGCAATTCAAAGTTCCTCGGCTGTGTAAGTGTGATATTTAGATAATTCAAAGATCAGTTTTAGCCCATTTCTTGGGCTAGGAAGCTGTTTCTCTTCCAACCTTGCCCTCAAGATTCCCACAGGTGGCTGAAGTCTCAAATTGATGAGTAGGAAACAGATGACTACATGTTTCAGACGACTTTCTCACTGGGTAATGGTCAGTAACTATAACTAAGTCTGTTCATAAAGGAGAAGATTCTATATGCTGGGCAGTGCTCTAAAAGCATTAGAATGTGGACTCAACAACCTCACAAGACCTGCATCTCCTGTTTTGAGTGTGGAGAGAATGATCCACACAGTGAGTTTCCACTAGTAGGTACATACAATGATGGTTGTCAACAGAACTGTGGTGCTATTCTCTGTGCAAGCTCATTGACAGTCTGTGCTTACCCTTTGGGAAAACAGGAAAATCTTATGTCTTATAGAACACCAAGTAATGTTAGTATTGACCCTGTAGGTATGGTATGCTGACACTCAAGCCTATTTCCTTAATTTTAATAATGTAATTTTAAAAATCATACAAGTGATACAAAAGGTGAACAGTTCCTTCCCCATCACAGAAACAGGTCGGCTTGTGGCCACTAATAAGACCTCAGTAAGAATGCATAGGTTACACGTACTGTGTACCAACAAAAATTAAAAATAAAAATTTGTTATGAAAGAATGCATAAGGCATAATAATGTACAAAGAACATTAATATCTGTGGAAATTTAAGCTAATGATCTGTGTTCTCTCTTTACTTGCTTTTTAACAAAAAATTTTTGTTCTGCTTGAATAGGTTCTAATTTTATACAAACTTTATTTGCTTAGTTAATTACTTTTGCTTCTGAAGTTATTTCTCTAAAGAAATTACTAGCAGTTTGGAAAGCATGCTGTTCAGAATTGTTTTGACATATGTGGATAGAAAAAATGATGCTGAAAATATCAAACAAACGCCTTTAGTTTGGAACATTCATCTTTAGACATCTGTTAATACAATTGGTATTACAACAGAATGCAAACAAATTTCTCACTTTTGAATCCCAGTCGTGTTGAAACATACAAAATTTATAACAAGTCAGATGTGCCCCAGTCTCAATTCCCAAGAATGTTTTGCCCAGGCTCACCAATAGACCACTTGGAACATACAAACCTCTACTCAATATTGTATCCTAAATTTATGATTTGAAAAGCTTGCTATTTGAGGTATGCTTTAACTTGGCATTCTAGTCTTCCATGTTGACCATCTCAAATGACAGCCTTTAAAAATCATAAATACTGTTATTCTTTACACATTACTAAAGGACTATTATCTCAGTTGAGCTCTTTGGAAAAGAACTACAATATATTTACTAACTTTCGGCTCATACTGTAAGTTGTGTTTGCCCTACTTTAGATGTAAACTTTTCGTCTTTTACTTTTCATCTTTTCACCCCTCATACAGTGTCTTAGAAGACTGAATTTTCTCTCTTGGGAAAACATACAGAGCAAATTTCCATCTAAGTTGTTTCATCTCCTTTAAAACCATCCCAAAACCAGAAGTATGGCGTTTGACTCCGTCCATGACCCCAGTATTTGCAGCAAGTGTGTTCAGAGCAGTAAGCTAGTAGGCAGGACTGGAATGACAATGTCTCCCTTGTTGTCCTCACAAAGCAGCTACCTGAACACAATATTTAAATGTGTTCCAGAAGCCTGTGACAAACCATCAAGTGCTATCACTTCTTACAGCTTTTCAAGGCATTTCATTTGATGATGTCATTGTGTTGCTATCAGCAGAAACCATACACTGTGATTTAAAATAATAGAGGTTATCTATGAGTTTTAATTAAAAGACTATCATGACATGCTAACAGATCAGTATACCTAGGATAGTCCCTCAAATTCCCTATTAACACACTTAGCTAGATAATTTAAAGACATTTTGCTTTAGTAGTGATGTCACAACACCCACAATAACAATTAAATAAGATGTTCAATAACTTACCATACTATTTATAATCTCAATGTTTATATCAATTTCTAAGTTTTTGATTTTCAATTATGAATTTCAGGAATGTATGGAAAGTAATGTTAACAAACATTAAAACATTTGAATCACTCAAAATGCAGTATCATATAACATATTAAATAATTGTAATCTTAGACATTCTAGATTGTGTTACGTTTTAACTTAATATTAGTGCACAAACATACAATATTGTTTCACAGTGACTTACATGTTAAAAATTTGGAATGTACATTTAAGATTTGTCGCAGTACTCTTAATTTCTCATATTAGGTGTGCTTTTTGTTTATATATTTGTCTTGCTTTTTTGAAACCATGAGAGGAGATATTTGTTTATTCCCTGTTGTATTCAGTCTCATTCTTAAGCTTAGGAGAGTACCCAATAAATATTTGTTTAATAAAAATTTAATAAATACAATATGATTGTGTCACTATTTCATGAGAAGATTATATAATTTACAAATAAGAATTTTGTTGTTTCTAAGTTGTTGTATTGACAAATATCTTTTTTATAGAATATATTAAGTTATTCAGAGTAAAAAAAATGAGATATTTGACAACTTCAAATTTTTTTAATACAGTAAGATATTTTCATTATGACTAACAAAGTATATCTTTATTCCCAGAAATCTCTAAACTTTGTCTGACTCATCAATTTTTCTAATTCCACTAACTTTTGTAGTATTTTCTTACATTCAAATTTGAGTTTCACTAAATGCTTGAATACACACACATATCTTGTTTCATTATATAAAATTAATGTGTAAAATATACATGCCATGTATATATATGTATATTCTTGAACAATTTCAGTCTGATGTTTTCAAAAATTACATCAAATACCTGCCTCAACATGCTCATTACTGTACATTCATCATAATCACTCTGATTATTTTAACACAACTATTTAAATTGTATTTACTACATATTTAATGATATATAATCTTCTTTAAAACATACCAGTGTGTATGATATCTGCAGAAATAACAATATGATCAACAGAGATATAAATCAACTTTACCCACAGAAGGAAATGTAACTTGAATTGCAATATCAATATTACCTGGAAATAAAGCTCATGTCCAAAGCTACAGAATACTATTTGGATTGCTCTTTTTTAAGATTGTTTAAAAAATCCACCCTGACCAGGCTTTTGTTTATACAAACATACTCCACTCCGTATATTTGATATATCATTTTCTTTTTTTTTTTTTTTTTTTCTTTGAGACTGAGTCTGGTTCTATCACCTAGGCTGGAGTGCACTGGCTCCATCTCTGCTTACCGCAACCTCCGCCTCCCAGGTTCAAGCTATTCTCCTTCCACAGCCTCCCAAATAGCTGGGATTACAGGTGCCCGACATCAGGCCCAGTTAATTTCGTACTTTTAGTATAGACGGGGTTTCACCATGTTGGCCAGGCTGGTCTCAAACTCCTGACCTCAGCTGATCTGCCTGCCTCCGCCTCCCAAAGTGCTGGGATTATAGGCATTAGACACTGCACCCAGTCATGATATATCATTTTTGATTTCTCTTAAAAGCATTAGATTGGAGGGATGGTTATTTGTTTTATTAGAAGGATGTATTCAGAAAAACATACAGGGACAGTAGCATAGAGGGAAAGCACATATTCTTCCAAAAGTTATTTATGGGAAATTAAAAGTACATTGGATTTTTTTTTCTGATTAACTAGAGGTAAAAATATTTTTAATTTGTCTTTAAATTTTATTTATATTATTTATGTATTTTTTAGACAGGATCTCACTCTGTCGCATAGGCTGCACCTTGGTGGCACAATCACTGCTCACTGCAGCCTCCACCTCTCGTGCTCAAGTGTTTCTTCCACCTCAGCCTCCTGAGTAGTTGGGACTACAAGCACATGCTAATTTTTTAACAAATTTTTGAGCCTGGGATGGTGGTGGGTGCCTGTAGTCCCAGCTACTCAGGAAGTTGAGGCAGGAGAATAGCTTGAACTCAGGAGGCAGAGGTTGCAGTGAGCCGAGATCGCAGCACTACACTCTGGCCTGGGCTACAGAGAGAGACACTCCCAAAAAAACAAAACAAAACCAAAAATAAAAAAAGGAAAGAAGAGTAAGATAAGATGAGCATATGTATGTATGCTCTTAACATATATATATATATATATATATCTGTTAGCTAAATTACTCATCAAGATGGACATCCCTAATTCAGGTTGATGCACACTCATAGTTATTTATCTTGTAAAAATTGGTTTCAAACTTTTCTCACTACAAAATTGCAAAATTTTATCATTTTTAAGATTCCATAACTGACTTGTCTAAATAACAGGCCCTGATGTATATAGTATGATTTTTCAACCCTTGTTATTCAATATGTTAATTAAATTAATATTTATTGTTCCAGAGTGGTGAACCATTTAAATGAAGCAGATAATTTGTAACCCAATGATTAATAATGAGTATGTATAAGCAATTTACTACATTGTGACATTCTTACTTCCACTTTTGGTGTCTTTCTTTCTTTAGCAGTGTACGATCACATCAAATCAAGCTCATTCATTCATTCAAAAATGTTTGAAACACTATTTCATATACTCCTAATGAGTGTGCTACCTGTTATATATTACAGCAAAGGAAAATAATAATTCTCTGAACCATTGATATAAGCAATCAAAGTTGACCCATTATTTTTCATTAGAAGATGTGACAAAGAGTCTTCGTATTGTGGCTCAAGGACATTTCGTGAATTCAGCGATGTCATCAGCAAACTATTTTATCTTCCACTTGGGCCACTTGCATTATCAAATATTTTACTTTATGCAACCTTATGTTTAAAAAGATATCTATAAGCTTGACCTAACTTCCTTTTTGTTAAAGCTACTTTTAGTTGCATTTCTCTGATGTCCAACTGAAAGCTGTTTAGCTGGTAAACTACAAAAAATAACTTCTTTCAAAAATGAGTACTATGAAATTGTACTTGATAATACACAGAACAAAGTTTTTAAGTGTGAAAATTTTTAAACGTTGAATAAATATTTAATCTTTTTGTCATTTTGTGTTATTTCCATTACATGGGTCTTAATTTCCATAGTTGTTACACACAAATAATGTAACTATTTTCAAGAAAATCTAAAACAAATACCCAAAATAAATCAAAAATAAAGACCCAAAACAATGAATTTTAAGAAGTTAAGATACTGCCTTTGTAAAGCAAAAGGCAATTTGGGGAAAACTTCAAATTGATTAAGTCTCCAAAACAGATTACACTCCTGATTAATTATTCTTAAAAAATAGATTTTTTTCCTTGTATACAGAAAAGTATGAATCATCAGCATGTTTCTATATATTTAAAGGAATGCAACAATATCCACTACCCCAAAAGATAAAAGTTACAATATTAGGCATTAAATAAAAAATTACCAGTCATCCAAATTACTAGGCAGTAAAATATGATGTGAAATAATAATAAATCAATTAAAACTTCCTACAAATGCAGTAAATTTTAGAATTATTAAAAAGGGACATTTAAAGATTTATTATAACTGTACCCCATATAGTCAAGACTATAGAGGAAAAGAACAGACAAGTAGAGACAAGAAAGATATAAAAAGATCCAAATTGAACTTCTAGTAACAGAAACTCCAATGAGTGAAATAAAAAAAAAATACACTGCATGAAATTAATAACAGATTAGACATTGTGGAAGGGAAGATCAGTGAACTTAATAACAAAGTAAAAGCATTATCCAACATCACATGGATAAAAAAGAAGAATTTAAAAATGATTAAAGCATTAGTGACCTAGAAGATAACTTCAGATGCCATTTTAAGACCTGAAGGAAAAAGGAAATGAGGAAGATAAACAGATTGAAAATTGAAGAAATACAGCTACAATTTATCAAATTAGATTGAAACATCTAAATCCATATTAAAGGAGTTCAACAAATCCAAAGCATAAGAAACAGAAAAATACACCAAGGCACATGACAATAAAATTACTCAGAAACAGTAAATATTAAAAATTCATAAATGAATTTTTATGAAATTCACTTATGAATTTCACAGAGAAAAAAGACATGTTATATATAGAGAATAAAGATACAAATTAGAACAGATCACTTTTTAGAAATAATACAAGCAAAAATACAGCTGAGAAATTTGTTTGAAATAGTAAAAGGGAAAGAAATAACCTCTGTGGCTAGAATCCAGAATAATATTTTTCAAAAATGAAGGCAAAATAAAGACTTTTTTCTGACATGAAAGTGTGAAAAGGATAATCACCAGCAGAATTACACTACAAGGAAGGAATGCTAAAAGAAGTCTTTCAAGCAGAAGTGAAATAAAATCATATGGAAATCTGGTTTTAAAAAAAAAAAAGCAAAAATCCAAAGACAAGCCAGTAACTTTGTAGGTAAGTAAAAGATATCTTAAAGAATTAGTGATTGTCTAACGAAAAATTAAGAAAACTGTATTGTGTGGAATTATGTAAAAATAAAATCTGTGGCAACAATAGCACAAAAAACAGAATAAAGAAATCTGAAAACTACTATTATAAGACTTGCACCATATATGAAATTATATGAGTTAATAATAGTCTGTGATAAGAAAACATGCAGCTGGGCATGGTGGCTCATTTCTGTAATCCCAGCATTCTGGGAGGCCTAGGCGGGTGGATTACCTGAGATTAGGAGTTCGAGACCAGCCTGGCCAACATGGTGAAAACCCATCTGTACTAAAAGTACAAAAATTAGCTGGGCATGGTGGCAGGTGCCTGTAATCCCAGCTACACGGGAGGCCGAGGCAGGAGAATCACTTGAACCCAGAAGGTGGAGATTGCAGTGAGCCAAGATCGCGCCATTGCGCTACAGCCTGGGCAACAAAAACGAAACTCCATCTCAAAAAAAAAAAAAAAAAAAAGGAAAAAGCAAAAGAAAAGAGAGAGAAAAAGAAAACATGTATACTTTAAACCTCAAAGTAAACCAGTAAACATCAAAACAGAATTATAATCTAATGTGTTAGTTTTTTCTTGCTGCATAACAATATACCATAGGCTCAGTAGCTTTCAACAATTTATATCTATTATTTCACAGTTGCCTGGTGTTAGAAGTACAGGTATATTTTAACTGGGATCTCTGCATAGGGTCTCACAAAGGCTGCAATCAACATGTCAGTTAGGACTGTGTTCTCATCTAAAGCCCAAGATCCTCTTCCAAACTCACATAGCTGTTGGCAGAATTTATTTCCTTACAATTATAAAGCTCATGGTAGTTTGCTTCTTAAAAGTCAGCAAGAAAGCATCTCTCTGATCTCTAGATTATCTTTTAAAGGATCTGTCTGATAAAGCCATGCCAATGCAGGATTATTTACCTTCCATTGGCTTTAAGTTAACTAATTAGGAAGGCCTTAGTTACATCTGCATTTTTTTACAGGTTCCTTATAATGTATTCTAATCATAGGCAACAGAAAAGGAAGTAGGAATGGCTATACTTAAATAAAATAGACTTTAAATCAACAGCAGTTAAAAAATGACAAAGAAAGTTATGAAGTAATCCTGAAGGGATAAATCCGAAAAGAGGATATAACAATTCAATTCTAAATGTTGAGTGTATACCCAACACTGGAGCATCCAGGTTGATAAAACAAATATTACTAGATCTGAAAAAAGGGAAGACAGAGATACAATAATAGTAGGGTATTTTAACATCCTACTCACATCATTAGACTGATAATCAAGGCAGAAAACTGACAAAGAAATATTGAACTTTATACCAAATGGACCCGGCAGACATTTACAGATCACACTACCCAACAACTACTGAATATACATTCTTCTCATCAGTGCAGGTAACATTCTCCAAGATACATCAAATGTTGGGCCATAAAACAAAAGTTGATAATTTTTGAAAATAGAAATTATATAAAGTGACTCATCAGAGCATAGTAAAATAAAACTAGAAATTAATTCTAAGAGGAAATCTTAAAACTACACACATGAATGGAAATTAAATAACATGCTCCTGAATAATTTTTGAGTCAATGACAAGATGGAAACTTAAAGAATATTTTGAAAGAAATGAAAATGGAGACACAGTATAGCAAAACCTTAGATACAACAAAAGCAGTGCTGAGAGGGAAGTTTATAGCATTAAATGCCTAGATCAAAAAAAATATATAGAGATCATGAATTAATAACCTAATGACATGTCTCAAGGAACAAGAAAAACAAGAAACAACCAAACACAAAGTTAGCAGAATAAAATAAATTACACAGATCAGATCAAAATTTAATGAAATTGAGAAAAAAATTTCAAAGAATCAACAAAGATAATAGTTGGTTATTGGAATTTATCAATTTTGGTTATCAAAAATTGATAGACTGCTAGTTGGACTAAGAAGAGAAATTTTAAAAACACACACATACAAAGTCTAGAAATGAAAAAAGAAACATTAAAACTGATACCATAGAAACACAAAAGATCATCAGCAACTACTATGAAAAACTGTGCTCACAAACTAGAAAATCTAGAGGAAATGAATAAGTTCAGTAAACATACAGCTTTCCAAGATTAAACCAGGAAGAAATAAAAATCCTGAAGAGACTAATAACAAGTAATGAGATTGAATCAATAAAGAAACCTTTTTCAGCAACAACAACAACACATAAAAAACAAGATCATGTAAATTCACAACCAAATTCTACAAAATGTGCAAAGAACTGACACCAATCCTATGGAAATTGTTCCAGAAAATCAAAGAGAAAAGAATTCTTCCCAACTCATACTTTGAAACCAGATCACCCTGATACAAAACCAAGTAAGGACACACAATGAAAAAGACAACCACAGATCAACATCCCTGATGAACACAGATTTTTAAAACCCAGAAAAAAAAGAAAAAATAACCTAGCAATCCAAATCCAATAGCACATCAAAAAAGTAATATGTCATGATCAAGTGGGTTTTATTCCACATAAACAAGGATGATTCATCCTATGCTAATCAATAAATGTAATTCAGCACATAAACAGAATTAAAAACAAAAACAATCTAATTATCTCAACGGATGCAAAAACATTTGATAAAATTTAAACTTCATTCATGATTTTTAAAAATTTCAAAACAGCAGATTAATAAGAAATATATCTCAAAATAATAAAAGCCATATAAAACCGCCAACAGCTGACATCATACTACACAGAGAAAAATTGAAAGTATTTCCCCTAAGAACTGGAAGAAGATAAGGATGCTTACTTTCACCACTCCTATTCAACATTGTATTGGAGGTCCTAACCAGAACAATCAGGCCAGAGAAAGAAATAAAATGTATCCCAACTGGAAAAAAGGAATTAACATTATCTGTTTGCTGACAATATAATCTTGTAGCTAGAAAATCCTAAAGACTCTACCAAAAGAGTTCTAAATTTGACAAACGAATTCGGTAGCAGTTCAGAATACAAATTCAACATACAGAAGTCTGTATAATTTCTAGACACCAATAACAACCAAGTTAGACACCAAATCAATAGTCAATCCCATTTATAATAGTTACAAGAGTAAAATTAAATACCTAAGAACATACTTAACTGAGGAGTTAAAAGATGTATGCAAAGAATGCTACAAGACACTGATGAAAGAAACTGTAGATGTCACAAATCGAAAAACATCTCATGCTTATAAATTGGAAGAATCAAAATTGTTAAAATAACCATACTGTCCAAAGCAATCAACAAATTTAATGTAATTTCTGTCAAAATACCAATGCTGTTTTTCATGCAGAAAAATGATAAAATTCATGTGGAAACAAAAAAAGAGTGCGAATGGTCAAAGCTATTATAAGCAAAAAGAACAAAGCTAGAAGCTTCACAGATTTTAAATTGTACTGCAAAGTTACAGTAAACAAACCAACATGGTTTAGTATAAAAGTAGACATGTAAATCTGTGGATCAGAATGGAGAACCTAAAAATAAAGCCACACCTACATCCAAGTAATCTTTGACGAAGTCTGACAAAAACATACACTGGAAAAGCACACCCTCATAAATAAATGGTGCTGGAAAAATTTTATTTTTACATGCAGAAGAACTAATTTGGACCACATCTCTCATTATATATAAAAATTAGCTCAGGGTGAATTAAATACTTAATGCAAGACATGAAACTATATCTAGAAGAAAAATTCTCCTGGACATTGACCTAGGACAAAAATTTATGACTAAGACCTCAAAAGCAAATGCAACAGAACCAAAAATAAACAAATGGACTTAATGAAACTAAAAGTCTTCTGGTAGCAAAACAATAAAAGAGTGAACAGAAAACCTGCAGAATGACAGAAAATACTTGCAAATTATTCATGTGACAAAGGACTAATATCCAGATTCTATAAGGAACTCAACAACAAAATTAAAGTCCATTAAAATGTGTCCAAAGAACAGAAGCATTTTGCAAAAGAAGACACAAATGGATAAGAAGAGAATCAGAATATAATCAATCATCAGAGAAATCAAAATTAAATACTAAGATATCATTTTACACCAGTCAGAATAGCTATTATTAAAAAGCAAACTTACAATTGTTGGGAAGGATGTGGGAAAAACGAATGCCTACACATCGTTGAGGTAGAAATGTAAATTAATACAACCTTTATGGGAAATAGTATGAGGATTTCTTAAAGAACTAAAAATACATCAACCATTTAATTCTATACCTTCCCCTCCTGGGTATCTAGGCAAAGGATAATAAATCATTATATAAAAAACATACCTACACTGCTATGCTTTTTGCAGTACTATTCACAAAATAAAGATATGCAATCACTTAAATGTCCATAAATGGATGAATGGATAAAGAAAATGTATGTATATACATTTATGTCTATAAATATACCAAATATATAAACCTATACATATACATATTTATACACACCACATTTTCTTTATCCATTCATACATATGTATATGTATAACACACACACACACATACACACACATATACACACACATACATACATGCATAAGAAATACTACTCTGCCATAAAAAAGAATGAATGAAGTAACTTCTCTTTCAGCAACATAGGTGGAACCAGAGGCCAATATCTTAAGTGCAATAACTCAGAAACAGAAAGTGAAATATTTCATGTTTTTACAGGGACATGGATATGGAGTGCAATAATAGACATTACAGCCTTGGAAAGGTGAAAGAGTGGGAAGAGGGTAAGAAATGAGAAATTACCAATGAGTGTAATATATGCTGTTCAGGTGATACGTATCCTAGAATCCCAAACTTTACTACTATAAAATATATCCATGTAACTACATTTCTGCATGCTTAATCTATAAAAGAATTTTAAAAGCAAATAAAAATTAAAGAAGATAACAGAGAACAGGTAGGACAAATAGAAAACAACAGCAAGATGGTATATTTAAACCCCTAGGTTCATCTGGGCTAGCATAAATGGGAGGATCTCCTTATTTCTTAAGACTGATTTATATGTATTAAATATATACACACACACACACGTATATATACATGTATGTATACATGTATATGATATATACATGTGTGTATGTATATATTTAATAGCTATTTGATAGATGTATTATATATAAAATATATGATTTATTTCATTACATATAAAATATATAAACATATACATATATAAAATACATAGTAAATATATGTAATATATAAATATATATTTTATATCTATTAGATGTCTATTAAATAGAATATCTATTAAATATATGTTTATATATTTAATAGATATATATTAGATATATATCTAATGTATAGAGATGTATATATTAGATACATTATATTTATTTAATAGATATAACATGTATTAAATATATATAATATATAGTATATCTATTAAAATTATACATTGTAATATTATAAATATAATTATTTTTATTTTTACAAAATAAATATTAGTATATCTAATAGATATTGTATACATATATTTATATCTATTTAATAGATATATTCATTTAATAGATATTTTTATTTTATTTATTTTTTTATTTTTTTCCAGTTCTTATTATTTTTCTTTTTTTTTAAATTTTTTTATTGCATTTCAGGTTTTGGGGAACATGTGAAGAACATGCAAGATTATTGCATAGGTACACACATGGCAGTGTGATTTGCTGCCTTCCTCCCCATCACCTGTATCTGGCGTTTCTCCCCATACTATCTCTCCCCAACTCCCACCCCCGGCTGTACCTCCCCTTTTTCCCCCAACATACCCCAGTGTGTGATGCTCCCCTCCCTGTGTCCATGTGTTCACATTGTTAATAGATATATTTATTAAATATTCACTGCAAATATAAGTATATAGATAAAATAACAAGTATAAGAAAAGATATAATATCCTAATAATAATAATAAAATAAGCATAACAATGACTATATTAATATCAGACAAAATATGTTTTCATAGCAAACAATATTATCAGAAATAAATAAAATAATTTTTAATGACAAATGGGTCAGTTTGTCAAGATGACAGAAGGATGTTAAACAGTTTTGCATATCATAGTAGAGCTACCATATACCAATCTACATATAGATAAAACTGACAAGCATGTAAAGAGAAATAGACAAATACACAATTTGAGTCAGAGATATCGGCATCAGTCTGTCAATAATTGATAGAAATAAAGGACTGATTATCAGTAACATTATAGAAGACTTGAAGAAATCAAATAATCTGATTTAATTTACATTTATAGGGCACTTTATATCCATCAATAGAAGAATATATATTCTTTTCAAGAAAACATAGAACATTTTCCAAGATACTATATATTCCAGAATACAAAAAACTTACAATAATTTAACTAATTCATACATAGTATGTTCTGACTAAAATGGAGTTAATTTAGAAATAAGTAACACAAAATATCTGGAAAATGACAAATATTTGGAAATTAGAAAGACTTCCAAATAACTCCTGTGTGAAAGAATAAGTCAAAAACAGAAAATAATTAAATGAAAATTTCTTTACAAATTTAAAAATTGTGGGTTAAGTAAAGCAATACTTACATTGGAAAATGGAAGACTAAGTGTGTATATTAAAAAGAAAGACATATTTCAAATTAATACCTTTGGTTCCTACCTTAAAAAAGAAAGATCAGATGAAACTCAAAATAGAAGAAATGAAAAATTAAGATTAAAGCAAAAATCTCTAAAATATGTTTTAAAATAGAGAAAATTAATAGTTACATTGCTAGTTCTTTTAGAAGATCAATATGAACCTACAGACAGTCCAATCAGAAAGAAAGAGAACACAAATTCCCAAGATCAGGAATGAAACAGGTAATACTAATGATTTACAAATACGCATAGAGCAAAAATCTATAGAAAAAATGAAAAGAGACATTCATAGTTTCTACATTCATAGTTTCAAATTATAGCAACATTTTAACAGAAAAAAACTATGCATGTAGTCAATGGTCATATAGAACAAGAACAGTCAGAGGAGATCTAGATTATTTTAACACTAAAATCAAATAATCTAATTAATATTTTAGAACACATCACCCAACAACATCAAAATACACACTCCTTAAGGTGAATATAGACTTTTCAACAAAAATACCATAGAATAAGGCTCAACATATTTCAAAAAACAATTGCTATAACGTGTATCTTTACTGAGGAAACAAATGAAAGCTAGTATTCAATAACAAGAGGTTATCTAGAAGATATCCTAATATTCAGAAATTAAATACATATCTAAATACCCCTAGGATTAAAACAGATACCTCAAGGGAAATTAATTTCAGTGGAATGATAATAAAAATACAGCATAATTTTTGGATTGCAGCAAAAAAAGAATTAAGAAAAATTTTTGGTTCTAAATGTTTCTATTAGAAAATAAGAAAAGTTTAAATCAGTTTTCTAAGTTTATAAATTAAAAATGAACTAGAGCAAAACCATTAAAATGAATGTAAACAGAAGAAACTGAATTAAAAGTAAATATGCACATGAAGTTCATTTTTAATAACCCCAAAGTGTAAACAATCCAAATGTACATCAATAAGAAAATGTATAAGTATGTTTTTATATTTATATATTGAAATCCTATCAAAAATTTTGAAAATTTATGAAATGCCAAAAAGCACTCATGAATCTCAAAATTATTATATTGAATAAGACAAATCAGACAGAAAACAGGATACAATGTATGTATTCATTTATGTTGTTTAAGAACAAAACTCAGAACTAATTTCTGGTACTAGAAATCATAATATTGATTTATTGTGAAGAATGGAAACTAAATGGAGTGAACAAGAGGGAGATTTCGGGAGTGATGAAATTTCTACATCTTAATTAGGTTGCCGGTGACGTGTGTTTACATTCATCAAACCTCATTAAATTGTGGAATTAGAATATCTGTATTTTACTGTTTTAAATTTGACCTCAGTAAAAATATGTATTTGGTTGCCACTGCTAATTAAGTCAGATAAATGTTCTGATGTTACCTCTATATAGAAATATTATTTTACGTTTTAGCCATGGCAATGTAAATACTTTTGCTGTAGTTTTAAAACTATTCTATAAAAGTAAGATGGCAACAAAATATTAACAGAACTTTACTCAGGAAGCAACTGTTTAGCAATCCATTAGTGCTGCTATAATAAAACACCTGGCACTGGGTAATTTATAAAAACATAAACTCATTTCTCACAGTTCTGGAAGCTAGAAGTCCAAGATCAAAGCACTGGCAGGTTTGGTGTCCGAGAGCCTGCTCTGTACTTCCAAGATGGTGCCTTGTTACTGCATTCTCTGGAGGAGACAAATGTTGTGTCCTCACATGAAAAAAGGGAAGGAGTGCAAAAGAAGCCAAATTCCCTCCATCAGTCCCCTTTATAATGTGTGGTATTAATCTTTTCATAAAGGTGAAGCCTTCATGACTTAAACATTTTCCAAAAGGCCCTACCTCGCAACACTGTTGCATTGGGGATTATTTCCCACACATGAATTTTGGGGATACATTCCAACCATAACTACCTATATGAAAATTATTTTTGGGAATCAAATGAATATCTTCCTTTCCAAGAATATCATTATTTATTTATTTTTATTTTGGGGCCTAATTATTCTTTTCTTGTCTTTGCAGAAAGTGAAGAAATCAGTAGATAATTGGTAGTATACCATGAAGAGCCCTGAAACCATGTAATTAATTATGAGTCCTTAAAAAACATGTTCTTGAACTCAATTCATTTATGCATTCATTCATTTAACAAGAATATAAGTTTTTGTGAAGTTTCTGGAATTGTTCAGCCACTACAGATCTACTGATGAGCACAAATAAAAGGACTTTATCCTTTTTTTTATCCTAAAAAGGACTTTATCCTAAAAAGAACTGAGGCATCAATTTTCACCTGTTTTAGAATTTTTTCATTGCTTATTTCTAAAAGGATAGGAAAGTTTATTTGAGTTGAAATACAAGCAAAGACAACATTACTTGATATATTTATCAAATGAAGCTTTTACTATATACCACTGTTAGTCAATGTTATTGTAGCCCCTAATTTGCTTATGCTAAATAAATTTCTTATATATTCATAGGTTGACTTACAGTAAGAGGAAACAAAGACATCTACAAAAATAATCTTTGTATTCTGTAATTTCTCTATTAAACACATTTACAAATCCAGGTTTTAGTGTATATGAAGTATATAGACATTGTATATTTGTACTACTGTGCCATTCATAAATTTTTACTTATTATTATTGTTTAGTAAATACATTATAATTATATATATTTATGTGGCACAAGTTGATGTTCTGATTCTTGTGTATGTTATATAATAATCCAATCAAGGTAGTTAGCATGTCCATCACTTCATATAGTTATAGTTTCTTCACTGTGAGAACATTTAGAAGCCTCTTTTACACATTTTGTAGATAGGCATTACCTACTTTATAGGCATTAGCTACAATACCTTGCTGTTGACCATTGTCACCCTACTGCACAATAGGACACCATAATTTATTTCTCCTATCTAATTGTAACTTCATACTCTTTGATGAACCTCTGTTCATCTTCCTCTCCCTCCTCCCTTCCTCAGTCTTGTAACCACTATTCCATCCTCTAAATCTATCTTACAAACTTTTTTTTAGATTCCATATGCATGGGGGATATGTCTTATTATACTAAGTATGATGTTCTCCTGGTTCATCCATATTATCACAAAAACAGACATTCATTTTGAAAGGATATATAGTATTCCATTGTGTGTGTGTGTGTGTGTGTATATATATATATATATATATATATCATATTTTCGTTATTTGTTCATCCATTGTTGGATATTTAGGTTGACTCTTTATCTTGGATATTATAAACAGTACTGAAATAAACATGGCAGTGCAGACATCTTTTCAAAATACTGATTCAATTTTCAGGGGATATATGTCTGGTAGTGAGATTGCTGGATCATATAGTCATTCTGTTTTTAATTTCTTGAGGAATCTCCATACTGTTTTCCATAATGACTGTACTAATTTACAAACCCACCAATAGTGCCTAAGGGGTTTCTCTTCTTTATATCCTTGTCAATACTTGTTTACTTCATTTTTATTGTAGCCATACTAACTGGAGTGAGTTGTATCTCATTGTGGTTTTGACTTGCATTTCCATGATGATCAGTGATGTTGAGCATTTTTTCACATACTAGTTAGCCATTTATATATCTTCTTTTGAGAAATATGTATTAAGGTATTTGTTCATTTTTAATCAAGTTATTTGAGTTTTTTGCTATTAAGTGGCTTATATGGCCTGGATATTTACCCTTTGTCAGATGTAAAGTTTGCAAATATTTTCTCATTCTGTAGTTTGTCTCATCACACTTGATTGTTTCATTTGCTATGCAGAAAGTTTTTATTTTGATGCAATTTCATTTATCTATTACAAAAATAGTAAATATTAAATTACAAATTCAATAAAGCTACAGGAAAGAAAATAAACATACAAAAATCAGTTGCATTTTCTATATGCTCATAGTGAACTATCTTTAAAAAAATCAAGAAACAAATTTTACTTAAAACAGTTACCAAAAAAAATAAATAAATAAACAAGATAGCTAGGAATAAATTAACCAAGTAAGCAAAAGATATCTACACTGAAAACTATAAAACACTGATGAAAGAGACACAAAATATTGAAAGATATCTGTGTTCATTAACTGGAATCACTGATATTGTTAAAATGGCCATACTACACAAAGTCATCTACAAATGTATGCAATCATTGTCAAAACAACAATGACCATTCCTTGTAGAAACAGAAAAAATATATATCCTAAATTTCATGTGAAACCACAAAAGACCTTGAAAACCAAAATCAGTCTTGAGAAAAAAAGAGAAAAGCTAAAAGCATCACATTATCTGACTTCAAAATATACCACAAAGCTATAGTAACTGATAAAGATAAACCAGTGAAACAGAATAGAGAGCCCAGAAATAAACTCAGGCACCTACAACCAACTAATTTTTGACAAAAGTGCCAAGAATGCACTCTGGGAAAAGATGATCTTTTTAATAAAGGTGCTCAACAAATGGAATATCCATATGCAGAAGGATGGGACTAGACACCCCTCGCCCCGGCCACAACATACAGAAATCAATTCGAAATGGATTAAAGATACAAAATGTAAAGCATGAAACTGTGGAACCACTAGGAGAAACAGGTGAAATGCTTTCAACATGAGACTGGGCTAGAATTTTTAAAATAAGAGCTATTGGGTGTATTTAGTATGTGTGCACACACACACATGCGTGCACTCTCACACACACACAAATACATAGCATAAGTATCGACTAGAATATCCCTTTAAACAATACATTTAAATAATGTAAACTTTCTTGGGAAAAAACATGAAAGACTGATGTCTTAAAAAGTGAGATATATAACGCTTGGAATCTGACTTAAAATAATATTAGGTGATCTCAGTCCCTTTTAGAAAGGCTGTCTTTTCCATATTAACAAGTCTACTTTCTGCCATTGTGATATAAAACCATACTCAAAAGTATTTTTAACATCTAAAAAACAAGCAACCATATAGAAGAAGTGTAGAATGTTCAGGACAATCACTCAGCTAACTTGTTCTAAATTTTATCCAGAGAAGGCCAAAACAAAAACAAACAAAAAATTATTGTCACCAGGAATTGGTATCCACCAATGTGTTTTATATTAGAAGATACATCATTGGAATAAATTGCTGCTGCAGTGCACAGTATAAAATTGTTTTAAATTGCATTTACTCTCCATGGTTATCAAGGTGGCAACATGGGGTAGGCTGAAAATTGCTGTTTACAATTCTATAACTTCAGAATAACAAGAAGAATAAATTGATATGAATTTATAAAGTGTTTTCAAGCCACTCAGAAATCTTTTGATAAAATACGATAATACCAAATAGGGAATCTGTATTTCTCTTAAAATAAATATTTTAGCAACAATCCTTGTATTTTGCCTACATTTACACAAAATAAAGGTAATAGCTGATGATTAACCAGCAGTTTCAATACATTTATTTTTTGTGATGTCTTACACATTTTTCATGACATACACATAGAATGTACCATACACTCACCATCTCTTCAATTCACCCTGTATACTGCTAAAGTGTAATGGTGATTGACTAGCCATTTCTCACCATTTGTAATTAATTAAAACATCACTACAGCATAGATTATAAGAATCAAAAATTAGATTCAAGAATATTATCTGCCTAGAAAATATACTTTGTTGTTTATATTTTGCAATACCCTGTATTTTTCTGTATCACATTATATTTCCTTTAAATGTTTTTGGTAATGCTTTATATAATGCTTACCCATCTTTTAAAGTATTGAACGCCCTAAATAAAAGAATTGCACACAGATCTTGCATTTCCGGTATCTGAAAAGGTGCCCACCATGGAATGAGCCACAAATAGGCAAGTATTGAATGATAGATTGCCAATTTAATTAGCATGAGCTGTATTTTTGGAAGTGTTTTATTAAGTTTGAAAAAGATGGGCTACATTGAATAGCTGTGTTCCGCATTGCTGCCATCATAGCAATGGCTGGTGGTGGGGATAGATATTATCTTTAAGACCTTAAAAGCTTTTGGTGTGGTAGGAAAGATGTAGACTTACCTTGAGAAAACATAAAATTATGAAGTACTAGGACCTAAATTTGCACGGTAATGGCAGTTTCAGCCATGGATTAACAGCTAGAGATTACATCCAAATGCAAACTTAAAGAATTCACTACAACTACACGTAGTTAGTGGAAGGGCCAGATCCTGAGGATTCCGTCAGACAGAGAGTATGTTAGTAGAAAACTGACTGCAAATGAGGGAAGGAGAGAAACAAGACCCGTGTAACTAGCAGAAGGAGGCAAAGGATTATGGTGGAGAGGGGTAAATGGTGATATGAAAATATCCTAATTCACACATAGTAGAGTTACCTGGCACTGTGTTTGCAGTTTTTTTTTTTTTTCTTGTTTTTTTGTTTTTTCCTGTTTGCATTTTGTTGTTTCATATTGTTTTTTGACGCTTTATTCTGGATCAGAAAACTTTTGTTAAATTATTGGCTTCCAGAAATGCTTCTACTAATGCCTGGGTGCTCATTCTTTACTGTTGTAATCAAACTGATCTGAGGACAGAGTAGGATGATATTAGAGATGATGAGCATGCATTAGTTAGCTTTCTTCGCTAGGTCCTACCTACCCCTTCTGTGAAAATATATCACGTAAGTCCATGAAAGTACTCAGGAAAGGAAAACAAAAGGCTGGATTTTGCTAAATCTCTTTTCACTATATTCTGTTCTCTGTTTCATGTTACTACATACAGCAGTCTCTGGCTGCTGCAGCTACTTTTACTAAAATGTTGCAGTCCCTCATTCCACTTCACCTCCTTCTGGATCTTAACATCTTCCTTCTGCAGTAATTTCCCAAAGATTGTTGGATCATACCAATCTCTCATTCAATTGACTAAATTTTTTAGATTAATTTATAGTTAGATGCTTAGATGCCTCCTATAGGCATGGTGAATGAGCTTCAGAATTTCCCTGTGTTTGGTAATGCTGGAAAATCTTAAAGTTTTGCCTATTGAATATTTCACCAATGATACTCTGTTTGACCTCCTTTCTTTTTAAAAATATTCATGATTGACACATAATTGTGCATTTTATGAAGTGCAATGTGATATTCCAATATATATATAAATTGTGTAATAATTAGATTAGCAAAATTAGCATATTCCTCACCTGAAACATGCATTAGTTCCTTATGATGAGTATATTCAATTTCAAAAATTTATAGTTATTTTGAAATATACAATGAATTGTTGTTAACAGTAGTCATGCTATTACGCAATAGGACACCAGAACTTATTTCTTCTATCTAATAGCTTTACCAGTCATTCGGAATCTTACTTCTATTTAGATGAAATACATTTTATACATCAAGAGAAACTTATTTTTAAGTGTCATTTTTAATGTTTATGTTCACATAAAACATTATACATCAATTTGCCTCAACAGTTTTATAATATTGAGTTATTTTTCCTCATGATTTCAAAAATATTTATTGTGTCTATGTACACCTAATTATGTCTTCTCAGTCAGGTAGCTTCAGAGAGTTGTAGTGAATATTGGGTTAATATTCCAGAGATAAATAAATAGAGTAAGTCTAGTTAAAACAATAGTCACAAAATTCTGCATAGCATTTGCTTCAGTGTAATTAAGATCATTTTTTCAGTATTATATATTTGTTTATAAATTTTCTCTTCAATCTTCTATTGTCTGGAAGAAATCTATCAGTGTAGTTTTCAGTCTCCAGCTGTTAGCTCAATCAGTTTGCAAAGCTTAAAATTCAGAAAATGTAGCCTTAAATATGTTGCCATAGTTATAAAATGTATCATTTCTGATTGTCTAAATTAACTTCAATTCACATTAATTAAAAATCTATCAAAGATTATAATTTGTATAATACAATTAATTATACATGATACAGCTTTTCTGATGTAAGCATGTTTTCACTTATGTATTGATATGTATGACATTTATTTTCTCCAAATAATTTCCTACTAAATTCCATTAAAATCTGAATGAATTATTTGGATAAAAGCCAGCAACGCTAGCAGCTATTTTTTTTTTTTTTTTTTTTTTTTTTTTTGAGATGGAGTTTTGCTCTTGTTGCCCACGCTGGAGTGCAATGGCGGGATCTCAGCTCACTGCAACCTCAGCCTCCTGGGTTCAAGTGATTATCTCGACTCAGCCTCCCAAATAGCTGTTATTACAGGTCTCCACCACCACGCCCAGCTAATTTTTGTATTTTTAGTAGATACAGGGTTTTACCATGTTGGCCAAGCTGGTCTCAAACTCCTGACCTCAGGTGACTCACTCGCTTCGTCATCCCAAAGTGCTGGGATTGCAGGCGTGGGCCACCGCATCCAGTGCTAGAAGCTAATTGCTTTTATAGTCAATGTTTTTTTAAAAGTCAGTTTGTTGTTGTTAAATCAGATGTGTATATAACTTCTATCACTTGCTTATAAAGAACTTTAGCGGCCGGGCGCGGTGGCTCACGCCTGTAATCCCAGCACTTTGGGAGGCCGAGGCGGGCGGATCACGAGGTCAACAGATCGAGACCATCCTGGTCAACACGGTGAAACCCCGTCTCTACTAAAAATACAAAAAAATTAGCTGGGCGTGGTGGCGCACGCCTGTAGTCCCAGCTACTCGGGAGGCTGAGGCAAGAGAATTGCTTGAACCCGGGCAGCGGAGGTTGCAGTGAGCCAAGGTCGCGCCACTGCACTCCAGCCTGGCGCCTGGTGACAGAGTGAGACTCTGTCTCAAAAAAAAAAAAAAAAAAAAAAAAAGAAGAACTTTAGCACCTGAGATTAAGTTGCCAAGAAAGATGAGTCTGAGCAGGGTGATTGACCTGACTATAGCCAAGTAGTCTGGAACATCAAGGCTAAAGAAGGGTGACAAAGGAGCATATTTTGGGTAAGTCTCTCTATTGAGACTGTTACGTTATATTAGCAAAAATCTAGAAAACAGCTACAAAATTAAGTATCTCCCCTCAAAATCAGGCAGAAATAATATCATTTATTTGGGATTCAGATCATTCAAAATAAACAAGCATGTACATTATGAAAATTAAAACGACAGAGATACCTTTTCATACCCACAGGCAGCTAAAATAACACAGACAATAACAAGTTTTGGTGATGATTCGGAGAAACCAAAATCAACATCAACTGTTAGAGGAATATAAAATGGTGGAGCCATTTTGAAACACAGTTATCAAATACTGTATTAACTATAATACCTTCCTCTAAAGAGAGTGGTTGGGAGTAGGGAGCGTAGCAAGTGCAGGCATCCTTTTAGTTTCAGTGTGGGATTAGAGTAATGCTTCCTAATACGAGTGGAACATGAGACATGAGGCAGGAAATCTAAGCCAAACTCCAACCACTTGGAGTGGCTAAAAAGTAGATAAGAAGTCAAATGTGTCTCTATGACAACAGGTGCCCACAGATCATCCAAACTCAGCAAGAATTTAATATATAACTCTAAGACAAATAAGTCATAAAGATTTAGTGGTCTGAATTTAATTGTATTACTTGCCTTATTTCACAATGAGTTGAATCCCAGGAAAGGCCAAGCACAGTTCTGCATAGTATGATGACTACAGATGAGAGGCACTCATATTTGATACTTTAAAAAGGTAATAGAATTTAAAATAACAAACTTTTTTGCAAGAAATATAGTCACGGGGGTGAAAATAAACCACTCTGTACTGACTTATATCCACAAAATAAATAAATAAATAAGTGAATCTGGGAAAGTATGGTTTGCATATGTGACATATCAAATGATTGAGGGTGAGAAAACTCTTTTTAAGTTCATTCACATATGTACAATGTATTCTTCAGTCATTAAATTGACATATCTTTTTTATTTTGGGAGATGTTTCTTAATTCTTTTTTTTGGACAGAGTTTAGCTCTTGTCACCCAGGCTGGAGTGCAGTGGTGAGATCTTGGCTCACTCCAACCTCTGCCTCTCAGGTTCAAGGGATTCTCCTTCCTCAGCCTCCTGAGTACCTGGGATGACAGGAGCCCACCATCATACCCTCCTAATTTTTAGTAGCCTCCTAATGCCTGGCTAATGTTTTGTATTTTGAGTAGAGGTAGGGTTTCATCTTGTTGGCCAGGCTGTTCTCAAACTCCTGACCTCAGATGATCTACCTGCCTCAGCTTCCCAAAGTCTTAATTCTTTTAATTGGTTTCTAGTTACAGAAACTTTGAGTTAATCATTCTTCACAATCATCATTGGTCAATGTAAAGTCTCTCATTTTTAATATTATTTTATGTTTTTCTTCATTTATAATGTCCATTAATCTTTTTTCTCCTGTCAATGACTAGTCAACCCTTCCCTGTGTTTTATAAATGTTCCTACATAAATGTAAAAAAAATTATATAAATCAGGCAAAACTTGAAGGCTACATCCTAAGGGATATATACCTGGATATCCCTGCACTCTCAGGGGCCTGGGAAGACTCCTGCTCCCACAGGCTTTGAAATGCCTGCTCCCACTACCAGGCTTCTTTCCCTACTTCCAGTGCTTTTGGAGCAAAGTTGAGGCCGAGTCCAGTAGCTGTTTTGACCTAGTCCGGTGTCCACATGTTTGGGGCAACACTGACATACCAGCCCCCTGTTGTTTCAGCACCCTCTGGACTTGAGGGAAGCTGAGGGGGAGCTGAGGGCAGCTTGGCACAGATGTCCAGGAAACCCTAACCATGAACAGTCTGGGCACCATGTACAACATAATTGAACACGGCAGTAGTAGACAGGGGTGGGTCTCTGGTGAAGCCTCACCTTCAATCCAGGGATGGTCTGAAGCCTGAGGCTGGTCTGTCAGTTCCAGGTGGAACCCCCATCCTAGAGTGAGAACTTACGCTATTTCCCACCTGCACATGGCTGCATATGGATCACTCAGCCCACACTTCCTCCATTCTGAGCACATAAAAACCCCAGACCCAGCCAGACTCTCACAGACATCAAGTGACATGCCTGCAGAAGGGAGCTACTTAATGTGGGTCTCCTGAGAGCTGTTCACTCAACAAAATGCCTCTCGGCTTTACTCAGCTCCAGTTGTCTCTGTACTTCATTCTTCATGATTGCAGGACAAGAATATGGGACTCGCTGAATGGCAGGACTGAAAGAGCTGTAACACACATGGGGCTGAAACAGGCTCTCCCATTTGCTGTGTTACAGGTGACTAGGAGAGAACAGCTGCAGCCCTTCAGGGATCCCAGACCTAATTGCTCTTAGGGCCAGGGCTGTGACACCGTCTTTGAGGCTCTGTGGTTCCTGGTGTCTCCAAGCTTCGGGGTGCCACCACATTCCCTTCATCCACACGCAGATGCCCAAAACTGAAGCTGACTGTGGTACATCTGGTCCAACAACAGCCTCACATGGAGACAGCACCTATGCTGATGCCTGGAGCTGCCTGCCCTGCTACAGCAGCCAGCATGCCAGACAGAGTTGTCAGACCCCACTCCCTTGCCCACATAACCCTCGCCACTTTGCACCTGGTTTGCCCTCAGCATGTGTGGGATTCAGGCTGCTAATGTGACCTGAGCACAGCCTCCCAGGCCAAATGTGCAGAATGAGCTAAGCAGCCACAAGCAATACTCAGGCAGAAGATTTCACTGGCCACAGACATTTCTGGCTGGCAAAGTGACACCCTAAGGATCCTGTGGGACTGGCCCACACAGCAGGAGATGAGCAGAAGATGAGCAAGCATTACTGCCTGAGCTCTGCCTTCTGTCAGATCAGCAGTGGCATTAGATTTTCATAGGAGTGCAAAGCCTATTGTGAACTGTGCTTGCAAGGTTGTGTGCTCCTTAAGAGAATCTAATGCCAAATGATCTGAAGTCAGTTTTATACTGAAACAATCTCCTAATGTCCTATCTGTGGAAAAATTGTTTTCCATGAAACTGGGTTCCTGGTGCCAAAACATTTGGGGACAACTGTTTTACAGTATTACTCATAATATTACTGAGATTCATCTATGCTGTGTAGATGAGTGGTTTAATCTTACTTATTGTTGAGTAGCACTACACTGTGTGTGTATACACATACATACACACACAGACACACAAACACCTATGTTTATGTATTCACCTTTTGTTATACATTTGGGTTGTTTTTAGTTTCTGGCTATTAGGAATAAAGAACATTTTAAATTTTCACCTCTCTTAGATGGTGTTGCTTCATTTTATGTGTGTGTGTGTGTGTGTGTGTGTGTGTGTGTGTGTATTTAAAACTGTGAAACTGTTTTTCAAAGGGATGTAATATTGTACATTTCTACCAGAAATGTATGAAAGTTCCAGTTACTTCCCACTTTTTCAATCATTTAATATTGTCAGTAGTTTTAATTTTTCTGTTACAGTGTGTTTGCAGTGGTATCTTGCTATGGTTTTAATTTGCATTTCCTTGATGACTAATCAAAAAAAGATGCTGAGCATCTTTTCATGTGTTTGATAATACCCATAATATTTTTGTAAAGTATCTGTTAAACATCATTTGGTCATTTTAAAATCAAATTGAAATTTCGTATAATTTAATTCCCTTTCTTATTATTAAGTTTTAATGGTTATTTGTATATTCCATAGAGAAATCCTTTGTCATATTTATAAAAAAATATATTCCTCCTGTCTTTGGGTTGACTTTTCATTTCTTACCCTTGTCTCAAAAAGTTTTGTTGTTGAAAAAGTTTCATTTGTAATTTTTTTCTTTTATAATTTATGCCTTTTCTGTTCTACTAAGAAATCTTTGCTTATTCTAAATTCACAAAAATTTCTTATGGAAAACTTTTATTTGTTATACTTTTATAGTTTTTTCATTTTAACTTTAGGTTGATAATTAATATATATTTTATTTTTTGTACATGATATGAGATAAAGTCAAGCTTAAGTTTTTGCATATGGATATGTAACTACTTCAGCACTTTTATTCTTGTCAATCATAAACTTGTCATGTATGTATAATTCTATCTCTAGCCTCTCTACTCCAAGCTATTAGTCTACATGTACATTCTTATGTGAACTGTCATAACTATGTCTTTCTAATAAGTCTTGAAATCAGGTAATGTAAGTCCTCCAGTCTTATTTTTCAACCTGCCAAAATTTGGGGGTTTTTCTGGGGTTTTGCATATTTATATAAAATTAAAATTAGCTTCTCAATATTTCTAAATTTTCTTCTTGGAATTTTTGAGGGGATTACGTTAAGTCTACAGATCAGTTTGGGAAGAATTTTTATTGTGACAATATTATATGTCTTTCAATCCAAACACATGGTATATCTTCTTATTTATGTAGGATTTTTAAAACTGGTCTCAGCAATTTTGTAAAAGTAAGTGTAAAATATCGCTCACATATTTTGTTAAATTTATTGCTGAGTATTTCATTTTTGATGCTATTGTATATGGTGTTAGTTTAAAATTTTTAATTGTTGCTGTTTATTGCCAGTATACAGAAATATTATAGATTTCTATGTGAATTATAACAGCAAACTCACTTTTCAGATCTAGAAGTTGTTTTGTGATTTTTCTTATGATTTTCTATGTAGATAATCATGTCATTTGTGAAGAAAGATAATTTTTAAAAAATTTACTTTCAATATGCTTAGCTTCTATTTCATTTTCTTGCCTTATTGCACTTGTTATATTCTCCAGAAGAGCGTTCAATAGAAGTAATGTTCATGGATAGCTTTGTCTTTTTTCTAAATCTTAGAGGAAAGTCATGTAGTCTTTTCCCATTGACTATGATTTTGGTCATTTTATTTTTGCTATTTTTTTTTTCCATATAGCTGAAGGCCATACCATTGAATGTTGTAACTTAACCTTCACTGGCTTTTTTATAGATAACATACATATGTCACCATGGTAACTGTTTTTAAGTAGTTTTTCAGGAATTTGGGGAGAGCTGCTGTTCAATTCAAACAGACTGAGACCACCAAACTTTCAACTGGATCTGTGCAAACGACTAAGATGTGGCATTTTGATGTCACAGCGTTGAAAACTTCACACTTAGATCATGCTAACGTTGCCATTTTCTGAACTTGTGTCTTATGAAATGGCATAAATCTCAACTATGCTTGCACAGATCACTGATAACTTCCTTTTTCCCCACTGCCAATTACCTTTCCTCATGTCTTAGATCACAATGCTCTTCTAATTCACAAATATTCACAAGCCTTATCTTCAGGGAGGTGGATTTAAAAACCAGTCATCACAGTGATTAGTTTACTGTGCATAGGGAAAACAAAACTGGTTAGCGTATTTGCTGTAGTTTGTGAGGGTTTGGGTACAATACTCTTTATCAGATTGTTTTCTTCTCTTTCTAGCTTTCTGTTTTTAAAAATCCTAAATAGTTATTAAATATTATTTAAAATATTTTGTCAAATAAATTAAGATGACCATATGGATTTTCTCTTCTATGAATCTTCAGATTTTGATTTCTCTACTAGTCTTACTTAACAAGGATAAATAAAATTAATTTTGTGTCAAACTAGGGAGAATTCAGGCAATTTAGAGTACCAAAAAACAGTACCCCCAAAGATATATCTTAAAACAACTAAAGAGAAATAAGAGGCTATATGAGGGAACAGGTTATTCATACACAGGACACATGCTAATAACAAACATTGAAAAGGGGAGCCAGGTGCCATGGCTCATGCCTGTAATCCCAGCACATTGGGAGGCCAAGGTGGGCAAATCACCTGAGGTCAGGAGTTCAAGACCAGTCTGCCCAACATGGTGAAACCTTGTCTCTACTAAAAATACAAAATTTAGCCAAGTGTGGTGCGTGTGCATCTGTAATCCCAGCTACTTGGGAGGCTGAGGCAGGAGAATCATTTGAACCCTGGAGGTGGAGGTTGCAGTGAGTTGAGATTGCGCCATTGTACTCCATCCTGGGTAACAAGAGTGAAACTCTGTCTCAGAAAAAATAAAAATAAGTACATATATACACATATGTATATATATATATATATATATATATGTGTATATATATATATATATATATATACACACACATATATATAAATAAGTATATATATGGGAAATGAAAGAATAGCCTTAAAATGCTCAGAAAAAATAACTACCAAATTGCCCTTTATATACTACAAACTATTATTTGTGGTTAATACTAAAATGAAGGCTAAAAATTATTAAAAATAAAATACTAAATTGTGTCCTCAGAAAGGAGGAAAACAGAAAGCAATATGTACAAATGGTCCTGGGAGGCAGAGAAATAGTAAGAAAGAAGAGTAATAAATATGAATTAAATATCAATATCAATAAAATACTATTATACTTATGCCTAAAAGTTTAAGTAAAATCAAAAAAGATAAACTACAGCACAGAATAAGTATAAGCATAGTCCACAGAAACTTTTAAGATCATTGTGTTTTAGGAGGAGGGAAGTAATAATGATTATTCTTGGACCTGGTCAAATAGGAATTTAAAAATTTTAACAACACAATTGATAGAAATAGAGTATGTAGTTTTTAAGTGAGTAGAGAAAAAAGTGAAATAAGAAATCAACCAGTTTTAAAAATGCAGAAAATGGAGAAAATACATCAAATGTTTAGGGAGAAAAGTAGAAAAGTGAGCAGATAAAACAGAAACTACAAATTAAATGCATTAATAAATATAAATATAAATTGTGAGAATTAACTTAATGTTAACTTGATAGGCTTAAGGAATGCTCAGAAAGTTGATAAAACATTATTTCTGGGTGTGTTTGTGAAGGAGTATCATGCAGAAATTAACATGAGTCAATAGAAAGAGAACATCCTCCCTCATTTATATGGACAAGCATTTTGCAATTAATTGAGGATTGCATAGAACAAAAAGGCAAAGGAAAAGCAAATTATCTCTCTCTCTCCTGGAGCTGGGCCATTCATCTTCTCCTGCCTTTGGATGTTGGAGTTCCTTGTTTGCAGGCATCTGGATTACAGGCTTTACATCATCCACTTATCTGGTTTCTCAGGCCATCAGACTTGACTGAACCACACCACAGGCTTTCCTGGATCACTAGCTTGCAGACGGCCTATCTTGGAACTTTTTATACTCTGTAAATTGCTTGTCCAAGTCTCATAATAAATCTCATCTTCTATATTTATATATATTTTCTTAGTTCCATTTCTCTGAAGAGCCCTGAGTAATATGCAAGTGTAACAGTAATACAATTAATTGATTAAAAACAGAAAAATTGATTAAAATTTGCTATATTTTAAGAGACACTATAAAAATTAAGACACAAAATAATGATAATAAAAAAGATAATAAAATCATATGCTAGTCAAATACTCATAGTAAAGCTACTCAGTGATTTAAGGGAAAGATGAATGAAATAATAACAAAAAAGCAAGTGAATCTAATAAAATAAACAAACAAACAAAAAACAGTTTCTATTATAATGGTAAAATAGTAGACTCCATGTTTAAGATTAATCATACTTGCTCTATACCAGTTTTAACTTCTGTCATAGCATAAACATACAGAAAACTACTTATTATATCCCCTGATGTTGGATACCTAGATTTCCCCATATTTCTACCATCATGAAAAATTAGCATCTCCATTTTACCTTATATATCAGGAAGAGAGATTCTCTGAGGGTAAATGCCTAGGAATAATTTTCTTGTTTTCTTTTTCTTTCTTTCTCTCTTTCTTTCTTTCTTTCTTTTTCTTTCTTTCTTTCTCTTTCTTTTTCTCTTTCCCTTTCTTTCTTTCTTTCCTTCTTTCTTTCTCTCTCTGTCTTTTTCTTTCCTTTTATTTTTATTTTTATTTGAGACAGAGTTTCTCTCTGTTTCCCAGGTTGGAGAGCAGTGATGTGGTCTCAGCTCACTGCAACCTCTGCTCTTCACGTTCAAGCTATTCTTGAGCCTCAGCCTCCTGAGTAGCAGGGATTACAGGTGCCCATCTCCATACCTGGCTAAGTATTTTCAGTATAGATGGGGTTTCATCATGTTGGCCAGGCTGGTCTTGAACTCCTGACCTCAATGATCTGCCCATCTAGGCCTCCCAAAGTGCTGGGAATACAGAGGAGAACCACCAAGCCCCACCTATGTTACTTAATCTCATCAAGTTCTGCAATTTTATTTTAAGGAATACAGTCAATTTACAATCCTGCTATGATTTAATGTCATTTACCAGATCCTCAACATTTAGTATTCTTTTCATTTTTGCCAACCAGATCTTCTAAAAGATCTTCTATCTCATTGTTATATTAATATCAATTTCTGTTACTGTAAATTTACTAATTCTGTTTGAATTACATCTAAAATTTTCTAGCTTGGTTTACTTTCTGATCATATTCATATTCTTTGCTCAATTTCCTTTTGTTTTCTGTGTTTTATTAGCTGATTTGCAAAAGTTCCTTCTAAATTTTTGATGCTAATCCCTTGTGGATTGTAGCGGTTGTAGATATCAAAGCCCAGGATGTCATCCCATCTGTTACCTTTGTTTTTGTGTCTTGTTGAATAAAAATCCATGAATTTTAAGATTTGTCTTGGGTGTATCCTTGTTTTGAAAAAAACAGAGTTTTCTCCACTGTATGTTCACATAAATAACTTGTCGAGTCACAATGAAGAGATTTCCCTTCACTTCATCTCTCAGAGAGCAGCAACAGCTTTTGTAAAGGCAATATTTTCCTATCTTAAAATTGTACCAGGTATTCTTTTTACAGAAACTTCTCCCTACATGCAGTAATGAAGTGTTACTCCACACTCACTAGGTCTTGCCTTATGCTATGACTTTAATGCTTTACTGCCAGGGAAAAAATAAACTTTAAAAAAAGTGGGCTGCTGCTAATGGAATGTCCATTGAAGAGTGGAATTTATCTGCAAAGTCTATACACAAATCAACACCACTCACAAAAAACAAAATAAGAAACAACTTGTTGCCTTTAGTTGCGACCTATGGGCAGATGGCCATAAAGTTTATATTTACAGAATTTAACTGATTTCCATTTTCTTTTCATAAGCTTGAAACCATGAAATCACAGATGGCTTCTTCTTATTCTTTAGATTCAATGTCTAATCAGTAATTACAGTCTGATAATTTTATATTTTAAAATATTTATATAATTCAATCATTTTATTTGAAGATACAATACTGCGTGTTATAGAAGAGTCTCTAAGTATTTATAAGTCTGATTTCTTCTACATCCAATTCATTCTGCATTCTTGAAATTTAGAAGAATCCTTAACATGTTACTCCATCTGCAAAGCATTTACTCTGTTCCATGAAACTCAAGATAAGCTTAACTTCTGATACAGTAATCAAGTTTCTTAATAATAAGTATTATATATGCATAAAAATTCTGTCAGTTTTATTGAGATTTAATTCATATACCATGAAATTCATTCTTTTAAAATGTAAAATTACAATAGTAGACTCACAGAGTTTTACAACCATCACCATTCTCTAACTTCACCGTATCTTTATCACCTCCAAAAGAAACTCCACATGTATTAATAGCTATTCTGCATTTCCACTCCTTCCAGTCCCTGGCAAACATTAACCCACCTTCTGTCCCTATAAATTTGCCTATTCTGGATATTTCATATGATGGAATCAGAATAGGTAGTATTTTGTGTCTGGCGTTTTTCTCACGAGTCATATGTTTTTAAGGTTCATCAGTATTCTAGAATGCAACATACTTTTTCATAGCTGAATAACATTCCATTGCGTGGCTATGGCACATTTTGTTTATTTATTCATCAAGTTATAGGCATTCTTGTTTTCACTTCTTTGACCATTATGAATGATACTGCTGTGAGCATTTGTGTAATTTTTTTTTTGTTGGCATATGTTTTCAATTATATTGGCATTTTTAACAAACAATGAAATTGCTGAGTTATATAGTAACTGTATGTTAACTTAGGAAGAAATGCCAAACTGTTTTCCCAAAGCAACTACATTATTGTAAATTGCCACCAGCATTATATGAGGGATCCAGTTTTTCCAGATACTCAGCAACACAGTATCAACCTGATGACTGTTGTTACTATAACCATCTTAGTAAATATAAGAAGATATCTTATTGTAGTTTTCATTTGCTCTTCTATAATGACTAATAATGTTAAGCAGCTATTCAGACACATTGACAATTCTTATTTATCTTTGAAGAAATGGCTATTAAAATACTTTGCCTATTTTAATTGAGCCATTTGTACTTTTAGAGTTGGGTAGAAATAACTCTATATCTTCCGGATACAAGTCTCCTACTAGATAGAAAAAAATTTAAAACTATTTTCTCTTATTCTTATTGGCTTTTCATTTTCTTGATGATACTTTAAAGCACCAAAGATTCATTGTGGTAAAGTTCAATTTATCTACTTTTTATTCGAATACTTGAGATTTTTTGAAATATGTCTTTAAAATCATTGCCTAATTCAAGGTCAGGAAGATAACAACATCTGTTTCCTTCCAGTAATTTTGTAGTTTTAGCTCTTATATTTAAGTCTTTGATACATTTGAAGTTAATTTTGTATTAAGGTAGGGATCCAATTTCTTTCTCTGCCTGTGAATTTCCATTTGTCTCAGCATAATTGTTAAAAAGAATTATTTTTTGTGTTGAATTGTCTTTGTACCTTTGTCAAAAAATGTGTGTGTGTGTATATATATATATATATGCACATATGTATTATATATATATATATATAAGGCTGTGACATACACACGTTACATAAAACTGCAACACAGTCTTTTCTTTTTCTCTCATACTCAGTGTGATATGCAAATGACTACTATGCTAGTCAATACTGATGTCATAGAATTTAAAAATGCCTATGATTAGCTTCAGGGGACAGAGTCCACTCACCCACATACTTCTCTATCACAATCATCTACTTGGCCAGCAATATCTTTGACATGGTATATGACAAAGGTAAGAATGTAGATGTAGATGATAACATCATACATCTACGACAAAAATGTCAACAAAACTCTATACAGATATAATATAGATTAGGGCATATACAGTTACATACAGATTTATGGCAAAAATGACAATATATATGTATTATATATATAATGTACATATAAAATAACTCTATATATATTACAATAATCTGTTAAATATAGAGTTATTTTAGTTCATGTAGGACCAAAATGCCAGCCAATATTTCTATTCTGATAATAATTTATTGTTTGGTCATTAGATCATGTTCATCTGTTATAATTTAGATAAAACTAAGGCTACTTTCTAAAAAGTATATGGTTCCTCTTAAATGTGCATAGTTATTCTACTCTAAATGTAAATATTAGCAGCCGCATTGCTATTTCTTTCCGTTTCTGAATAACACCATTGATGAACACCATTAATTTCTATTTCTGAGTAATCCATTAATGAACATCGTTGGAAATGGAGCTCATCCTGAATTTATCCTTAAATTTGTATAGAAGACATATAATTAATTCTAAATTATTGTTGCTATTCATCACTCATCTGTATGTGTATGACTAAATTGTTAACAAACAATAATACTGATTATACCTTGCCACTAGAGTATATACAATTTGAGGATATTAGGCCTTAAGATGATACTTCATTGCCAGTTTTTAATATGTAATGTATCCATATTCAAACAGACAAATGTCTTGCAAGTTAATTGACAAGCGCCACCAAATAGTTTTCTTGAAAATGTTAAAAAGTATTATTGTCAAAATTGTAATAAGATTATAGATATTTAAGGTAGGAATGGTGGCACTACTGCGCTCTTTGGATAATTTTAAATCTTATAAAAATGTAAAATTAATCAAATACAATGACGTTTAAGAGCCCTTGAAAGAGTGCACTGGAATAAGCCCTTGTTGTCTAGAGAGTAATTCATGCTGAGCATCTCTCAAGACATGAGAGAACCACAGAAATGATGTCGGCTTTTAATAGCAACCCACCCATATAATATATTGGGCATGCCAAATTTGGTACTCTCAGGAATTCTTTGCAACTTAATGTACACATGTTCATACTCACATATTCTCTGTGACTGAATTGAAGATTTACTCTCCATTTAAGTAAAAGAAAATATTTCAAATTTCTCTTGGCCTAATTTTTTCACAGTAAAATGAGGATTTAAAATCTTGTTTGATTTGGTTCCTGGTATATGTAAAAAAAAAACGTTTATGAACTATAGGAAGTATTTGTCTGTTTCTTAGTTGCCATCTGGTACTTAGTAAACATCAAATCCTTTGTTCTACATTTCCTTCCCCAGCAAAAAGAGTATTAAATACTTGTAGCAGAGGAGTATTTATGGCACAGACTGTAACACAGTCTTTTTCTTTCCTCTCACACTCAATGTGATCTGCAAATGACTTCTATGCTAGACAATATTGATGTCACACGTTTTAAAAATGCATATGATTAGCTTCAGGGACAGAGTCCACTCACCCACATACTTCTCTATTCACAATCATCTACTTGGCCAGCAATACCTTTGACAGGGTATATGACAAGGATGAAAATGCAGATGTAGATGACAGCATTATAGATTTATGGCAAAACTGTCAAGAAAACTCTTCTTTGATTAAATTACTGAAGAAGAAAAATAATACATTTTCAGAAAAAGAAAGGAGGAACTTCTGCACATAAATAAGTTCAGGCAGTATTGGAAGCTTTCTTCAAATAAATGAAAGTTCTAGGAAAGAAAAGCAGAATCTCTCAAACCTTAAAATCCCTAACATTGCTAAGAAAAAAAAAAATAAGGAATCATAGAGGGAAAAGGTACCAACCTATTTTCAAATGTGTGTATGTGTGTGAGCATGTATGTGTATGCGTATAAGAGTGCTGAGGCACTTTATAAATCTGAAAAATAAAATAGGATTACTTGGTTAAAGCGTGATATGGTTTGGCTTTGTCCCCACCTAAATCTCATCTTGAATTGCAGTTTCCATAATCTCCACCTGTTTTGGGAGGGACCTCGTGGGAGGTGATTGAATCATAGGGGTAGTTACTCCCATACTGCTCTTCTCATGATAGTGAGTGAGTTCTCACAAGATTTGATGTTTTTATAAGGGGCTTTTCCCCTTTTGCTCAGCACTTCTCTTCCCTGCTGCCATGTGAAGAAGAACATGTTTGTTTCCCCTTCTGCCATGATTGTAAGTTTCCTAAGGCCTCCCCAGCCATGTGGAACTGTGTCAATTAATTCTCTTGCCTTTATGAATTACCCAATATCAGACAGATTTTTATAGCAGTGTGAGAACAGACTAATACAAAATGCGTGGATATCTATAAAATAAATAAGTACCATAAATGATGTTGCATATAGATAAACAAACTGCTTTATCTTTTTCAATTGTTCTCAACACAGATCACTTTTGTGACCAGATGTATGGGTTTTCTACACCAAGCAAATCTCCAATCCTCCTTGGACACCAACTGGTTTTCTTAATTAATTCTGATACTAACTAGTGGAGAATTAAGCACAGGACTCAGAGTAAGGCTTCACTCCCACGTGACTACCACCTACTCCACAGTCCAGTTGCAAATTCCAGATTATAACTTGAACTTCTAACCAACCACTATAAATCAAGAATTACCATGACTGCTTCTTCTAGCTTGATCGGTTGCAAGAATGGTTCACAGAACTCAGGGAAACATTTATTTATGTTTACTGGATTAATATAAAGGACATTATAAAGAATACAGATGAATACTCAGATGAAAATATACAAAGACAAGGTAGGTATATGGGATGAAGTGGAGAGCTTCTTTGCCTTCTCTGGGGGGCTCCAATCTCCCAGTACCTCCAAGTATTCAGCAACTTGGAAGCCCTTCAACTCTACTTCAGGATTTTTAGAGGCTTCATGACATAGGTATGATCAATGATTAACTCAATATCTAGCCCATCTACCCCTTCTGGAAAATGAGGGTAGGCAGTTGAAGTGAAAAGTTCCCAGCTTCTAATCATGACTGGCCATTCTGGCAATCACCCTCTATTTAGGATCCCACCAAGAGTCACCTAATAGAAACAAAAGAATCTCCTATCACCCAGAGAATTCTAAGAGATTAGGAGCTTTGTATCAGAAACCAAAGTCAGAGATCAAATGTTAAAGAAAAGATGCATCTAGAACTCATATTGCTAAAGAAATTACAAGTGCTATACCAGGAACCAGAGATAGAGACCAAATACATATTTCTTATTATGTTACAATATTGCAGATGTCTATTTTCATTATATATTTCTAGACCATAGATACTATAACACATTTTAAATAAAATTAGCTGATACAAGATTCTTCTCGTGGGTTAAATTAAAGAAAAATATACTCCATGGAAACTCAGGGATGCATCACCAACGTTTGAAATGACACTCCCTTTATTTGTTTATTATTATTTTTTAATGATTGCTATTCTAACTGGAGATGATATTTCTTTATATATATATATATATATATATATATATATATATATATACACACACACACACATTTTTATTGCATTTTAGGTTTTAGGGTACATGTGAATAACATGCAAGATTGTTGCATAGGTACACACATGGCAGTGTGATTTGCTGCTTTCCTCCCCATCACCTATAACTGGCATTTTTCCCCAAGCTATCTCTCCCCAACTCCCCACCCCCCCACTGTCTCTCCCCTTTCTCCCCCTGACAGACCCCAGTGTGTGATGTCCCCCTCCCTGTGTCCATGTGTTCTCACTGTTCAACACATGCTATGAGTGAGAATATGCGGTGTTTGATTTTCTGTTCTTGTGTCAGTTTGCTGAGAATAATGATTTCCAGGTTCATCCATGTTCCTACAAAGGACACAAACTCATTGTTTTTGATGGCTGCATAATATTCCATGGTGTATGTATATGTGCCATATTTTCGCTGTCCAGTCTATCATTGATGGGCAGTTGTGTTGGCTCCAGGTCTTTGCTATTGTAAACTGTGCTGCAATGAACATTCATGTGCATGTGTCCCTTTATTGCAAGCTTTTAGGTCCACAGTTTTTTAGTCAATAATGTTCCTTGTTCAAAGATCCACCCTTAAGTCTAAGGTTATGCCACTAACCTTGAAGCAGGAGGTTCTGCTAAACTTCTTTCAAATCAGACCTAACAAAATCAATCAAAACTTGGGCTATAAACTGTCACAAGATTAACCATATTTCTCTTGACAAAATGGAACAAGTTATTTAAAACTATTTTCAAAATTGTTTCATAATGTTAACTATCCTCTTTCTCTGATCTGCTTCTTTACACGGCTTTTAATGATCGTATTTTTCTAACCACAACTAGAATCTTAATTGCCTTTTGAAATGCAGAAATTTTTGCTCACACTTCTATGGGAACCCCACAGCACATTTGGGGAGGGGAATCTTCTCCAGGAATTTCTCATTTAACATATGTAGTGGTTTTTTTTTTTTTTAATATATATACTTTTTATTGCATTTTAGGTTTGGGGGTACATGTGAAGAACATGCAAGATTGTTACATAGGTACACACATGGCAGTGTGATTTGCTGCCTTCCTCCCCATCATCTGTATCTGTTATTTCTCCCCATGCTATCCCTCCCCAACTCCCCACCCCCTGCTGTCCCTCCCCTTTTTC
>PVKV010015120.1:0-36219 GCA_004027835.1 Alouatta palliata
CGTAGCAGCGGCTCAAGCGGAGCAGCCCCTTGCGCAGGCTTCTCTGCAGGTCGCGTGCACCCTCGCTGCTCACCGGGTACTCAGCGCTCAGCCTGTGCGGGTGGCGGCTGCTTGGGCCCTGAGGTCACCCTCGGGTAGACCAGGGCGGAGGGGGAGGGGATGCAGGGGCCATGAGGTCACCCTCGGGTGGATGGGGGAGCAGCGGCCATGAGGTCACCCTCGGGTGGACGGGGGTGCAGGGGTCATGAGGTCACCCTCGGGTGGACAGGGTTGCAGGGGTCTAGAGGTCACCCTCGGGTGGATGGGGGAGCCTGCCCCGCCCACATAACCCCCAGCCAAGTTGGAGGACTCACATGATGAAGGCTGTCACACCAATGGCCCAGATGTCTGTCTGCGGAACAGCCCCCTGACCCTCTAGGAGCTCTGGAGCTGGGAGGGGCACATGTGATTGGGCTCAGGTGGAGGGCACTGGTGGTGGGCCTAAGCAAGTGGGCTCAGGTGGGGGCACAGGTGTGTGGGCCAGGTGCGAAGCTGGGTGGGTGGTGCTGGACCTGGGAGGGGTGGACAGCACTGGAGGGGAGGGGGCTTCTTGCTGCCCCCCAGGTGATGTCTCCCTAATTACCCACACACGCACCCATGGTCTCTAGGTAGTCCCTGAACTTCTCCGAGGGCAGCACCTTCTCCTGGCTGAGGCTCTGTGCATTGCCCAGGTCCACGACCTTGAGCAGGTTGTATTCGGTGATGATCATGTTCTCGGACCTCAGGTCCAGGTGCAGGATGCACTGGGAGTGCAGGTACTGGGTGGCGCTCAGCATCTGCCACAGGTAGTCCTTTACCTCGGATTCTGAGTAGGAGGCCCTGGCGGGGCAGATGCTGCTCAGCCCAGACTGTGGGGCGGAGGCCACCGGGGCCAGGGCTGAGACCACGCCCCGTGGGCTGTAAGCGGTGCTGACTGTGCAGAGGGGCCTGGTCCCCTTGCCCCACCCCAGAGGCCTGCGTCCATCAGTCCATCCGACCATGCATTAGCTCAGCCACACCAGCCCAGGCTACCCTCACCTCTCGGCCAGGCAGGGGAGCAGCTCGGGCCCAGAGCACAGCTCCAAGATGAGCACCAGGTGCCGGGGGCTGAGGTAGGCTGCGTGCAGCTGGGCTAGGTGCGGGTGGCGCAGGCCCTTTAGGGCCTCGTATTCACGCAGCACGGCCGTCTTGTCCTTGGGCTGATAGGGGATGATCTTGGCAGCCAGTGCCCGCCCACTGGCCTTCTCCCAGCACTGCCGCACCACACTGAATCGGCCCCTGCTCAAAGGAGCAGAGGTCAGGCTGGTGGGTGGTCCCCTCCCCACCCCCACCCCACCATCCCCAACACTCAGAGCAGCAGAAACCCAGCTCAATGAGAAGGTAGGTGTACCCAGCAAGGGGGGGTCCAAGCCCTGGCTCCACCCGCCCGTAGCCCCCAAGGCCCCTGCACCTCCGGATCTGTGTCTGGAACGCAAAGGTCTGTGTGCTGGGCAGGGGTTGGGCTGGCCGCCCCTGGCTCTCCTCCTCAGAGGCTGTGGGAGGAGGGATGGGTGATTAGAGGGGGTGGAGGGGCATCTCCACAGCCCCAGCTCCCACCACCTCTCCAATGACCCCTTCCCAGGCACCCTGACAAGTGACAAGCGGGGCTTTTTTTTCTTTTTCTTTTTCTTTGAGACAGAATTTCACTCTTGTTGCCCAGGCTGGAGTGCAATGGTGTGATCTCAGCTCACCGAAACTTCCACCTCCCAGGTTCAAGCAATTCTCCTGCCAGGGCTTCCTGAGTAGCTGGGATTACAGGCATTCGCTACCACACCCGGTTAATTTTGTATTTTTAGTAGAAATGGGTTTTCTCCATGTTGGTCAGGCTGGTCTCGAACTCCTGACCTCAGGTGATCTCCTGTTTCAGCCTCCCAAAGTGGGTGAGCCACTATGTCCCGCCAAGTGGGGCTTGTTTGAGCTCCTACACATTCCCACTTCTTGTCCTGAGGTTCTGGGGGTGTGGGTACAGGGAGAGGGAGGGGGTACAGCAAGTAGTGAGAGCCAACCTGAGTGAGGATGGGTGTGAGGGCTGCAGGGGCTTTGGGAATGGACCCCCTATAGCAGTCATGCCCTCTCTCCCTGTCCCAAGCCCAGGGCAGACATGACTAATCAACCGCAGCACTCCTCCACCAAAGCTAGAGGCAGCCTGGGGCAGTCACTACCGACACTCGGCATGAAGCCGAATGGACCTGTGTGCTCGCCAGCAAGTGTGTGTGAGTGCAGGTGAGTGAAGGGGGCCTGGGGGCGAGTGTGTGGGCCTCGAATGCTAAGCCCAGGAGCAGCTCTCCCAGAAGGAGGTGGACAGCTCTGCAGACCTGTGCGGGCCCTTCCAGCTGCCGTTCCCACCTCGCCAGCCCCGAGTGTGGTGTGGCTCACCCAGGTGGCTGGGCCCTCCCAGGAGGACTTGCTCCGAGGGGCTGCTGTAGGGGCCCATGCCCGCCTTGCTGACACACGCCGTGCGGAAGGTGTACGCGCCGCCCCGGGAGAGCTTGCTGGTCAGGTAGCAGCAGTCAAAGATGTCGGAGGCCAGTGTGGTCCAGCTGCCGCCTGGCCACACGGGGGCATGTGAGGGGCCGCTGAGGCCTCCACACACCACGTCAGGGCCACCTTCCCCGAAGCCACCCACAGAGCAGAGGCGGCCCCTAGTCGTGGCCCCGGGGAGGGGCGGCTGGAGCCTCTGGGCCCTGGGAGGCCCGGTCGCAGGGACCGTCCCGTACCTTCTAGGCTGCTCTGCACGGTGTAGGTGACAGGGCCGTAGGACTCCACCGGCTTCCAGACCAGCAGCACCCCATCCGCGTACACCTCCCCGATGTCCGGGCATGGCGAGGACGAGGGACGCTCTGTAAGGTGCTGCCCACCGTCAGTGACTCCAGGGGGCAATTCCCCGGCTGGCCCGTGCCTCATCCTGGCAGCTCCCAGCGCTCTGGAGCCCACCCTCCCTGGTCCTGTTCATTCAGGGTCCAGTCACGGTGAGGGACTGCTAGGAGGGGCCTCTCCTGGCGAGGGGCTGGGGGGTGTCTGCCCTGCCAGGCCTGCCCCGTTCACCTGGGTGTGACCAGAACGCTGTGTAGGGGCCCAGGCTGTGGTCAGAGGGGCCCTGGCGCGGCTGCTGGCTTTCCCGGGTTAGCCCTGCACAGGTTCAGGCAGGCGCCCCTACCCCCGGGCACTGGGCTGGGCATCCCAGAGCTAGGCCTGTAGCCCCCGTCCTGATGACCTCAAAAACACCCCAGGGAACTGTGCTTTGATTGAGATCTAGAACGGGAAGCAGCCCATCCTGCCTGGGCTGGAGAGATGGGCATGGAAGGAACATGGGAAGGTGGAGGGAGGGATCCTGCACCAGAGAAACTCTGCTCTCCTGGCGAGCTGTCAGTGGGCTGGGTTTTCTCCCTCGTGGGGAGTGTGGCCTAGCGGCTTCCTTCCCAGCCCTGCATGGCCAGCAGCTGCGTCCGGCTGTTTTTCCCAGGGCCGGCTGCCAGCCCAGGGCAGCCCGTGCGTTCAGACCTCTGTGTTGACCTTCTGAGGCCTCCTGGGGCCCTGGCCATGTGTGGCACCTGGCCCCATTGAGACTCAGGCAGCTCAGGGTTGGGGAGGGGATGCCAGAGTGACCAGTGCACAGCCCGGGGAGCATTCCATGCAGGACCAGGCTTCCCAGCAGCCCCAGCCCAGTCCCGCTGGCCTGGCCTGGCAGGACCCCCAGCGCAGCTCACACACCTGCCTTCCGGAGGATGCCCGTGGTGGCTGCCGTCCCCAGTGCATTGCTCACGCTGCAGGTGTACACACCCAGGTCCTCAGCTGCCACCACCAGGATGGTCAGAAGCTGGAAGTTCTTGTGGGTGGCCGAGATGAGGACGCGGCTGCTGCTCTCCAAGGGGACTCCGTCTGCAATAGGACAGAGCGAGCCTCATGCCACGGCCAGGCTCCACGCCTCTCCCTGGTCTCAGTTTCCCTCCAGATAGCGAGGCATCCTGTGGGGCCAGCAATGGCCACTCACCCGATTTCACCCAGCCCCCAGCCCCTCGGACAGCTTCTTACCTTTGCTCCAGGTGGCCTGGGCAGCTGGCTGGGCCAACACCTGGCAGGCCAGAGTCACTGACTGGCCCAAGACCACAGTCTCATCTGAGAGCTCCCTTAGGAATGTTGGTGCTGAAGAGGGTGGGTGAATTGAGCCTTCAGGGGTAATCTCCAGGTCCCAGAGCGTGGCCTGGACCCTGTAGTGGGGATACCAGGAGGAGCCCTGCTCCCCACACCCCCCATCCCCCAGCCTGGCCCAGCTGTACCACCACCACCTCCTCCTCCAGGAAGTCCTCCAAGACTGCTCAGCTCACCACACCCACCAGGGCCCCTCCTCCGTTCCTGAACCCCTGTGAGTGCAAGCTTGCTCCCCACTGGTCTGGACACCCTAGTGGGACCCTGAGAGGCGATGGGGCCGGGTCTCTGTGTTGGGCCTGCTCACCTCGGTCCCAGCTCTTCAGACCTGAGAGCCCGAAAGAAGCAAGGCCTGACTTCTTCCTGGGGGGCCCCTCCTTCTCCAGACCTGCAGGAGGAAGGGGGCCGATGGGAGGTCATGGCCAGAAAGCCGGCCCCCTGGCAGCACTAACCGCCTCTTGCTGCAAGGACCCCGAGCAGCTGGGACAGGAAGAAGCCGGGGTCGGCCAGCCTGCTGCCCACTCTCCAGACTTCCACGCCATGGAGGACAGAGGAAACATGATGAGAAGGCACCCTCCCCACCTCCAGGCACAGGGTCTGAAGGGTCCAGGGCCAGGGAGGACTTTGGGGTTCGGGAGAATGATGGGGTTGGGAAGGGTTTTGGGGTCGGGGGGGCCTGACGTCAGGAGGATCTGGGGTTAGATAGGGTATGGAGTTAGGGAGGGTCTGGGGTAAGGTGGGGTCTGGGGCAGACCCTATGGATCAAGAAGGGCTCTGGGGTTAGGGCTCTGGGATCAGGGGGATGGTCTGGAGTTGGGGAGGGTCTGGGGTCAGAGAGGACTGTGGAGTCAAGGAGGACTCAGGAGGATCTGGGGTCGGGAGGGTCCAGTGTCAGGGTGTCTGGGGCAGGGAGAGTCTGGGGCCAGTCGGGAGGACTCTGGTTAGGGAGGATCTGGCTCAGGAAGACTCTGGCCCCTTCGATTCTCTCCCCAGGGGCACCCCACCTACAGCCTCCCCAGGCCTCTGCAGCTATGTTAGGTTCCAGGGCTGGGTCTCAGCTGCCCCATGGGGAGGGGTGTCAGGGCTGCAGAGGTGACCCCAAGATTCAGAGCCCTTAGACAGGGACAGGAGGTGTGGGAGGTGCCTGGACCCTGGCGGGTGCCAGAGGACCCTCCTGCCATCACCTGGAGTGCGGTAACCCCAGGTGTGGAATGGGGGCCCCAGACACGCAGGACGCCTGGGGTGGGGCGGGTGGGGTGAGGGGTCACCTTCCGGCCTGCCCTTCAGGATCCGGGAGAGGTGCTCCACCGAGGCCTTCACCCTCTCACGCAGCCCCAGCTCCGACGGCTCGTCCCGCGGCAGGTGCCTCCCAGGGAAGTGAAAGAGGCCGCGGGACGGCGAGATCCACTTGCGCTTCCTTCCCGCGGCAGCCTCCGCCAGCAGCGCCTCCACGTCCTCCGGCCCCTCCGTGATCTCCAGGCCCGCCTGGGGGCCCGGTTCGCCTGGCCAGGGCCACTCGGGCTCTGGGAACTCGGCCAGCTCCTCCTCAGCCCTGGGGGAGGGTGGCTCTGGCTGAGCCGGCTTGGGGACTTTCCTGAAGATCATAAACTCAAACGGGAGGTACTTGATGTCGTACAGGTCCGAGAGGTTGAGGTAGGCGGGGTCTACCTCGGAAATGTCCAAGGATATTGTGTCGGCCGCCTCCGCGTCACCTGACAGGTCCCGGATCTGTACCAGGGAGACCTGCCCGGCGTCCTCCCATGGCGTGGGCTCTGGAGAGGTTCTGGAGGGAGTCCTTCGGGTCTCAGGCATGGGCCTTGGACTGACCTGGGGCAGCGGGGTCTCAGCCCTGGCCTCCTCCTGCTCCTCCGAGGACTGGGACACAGCCCAGGCCATCCTGGCCCACATGGGTCCTTGCCCCAGCATGCCTCCCGCATCCCCGCCGAAGGCAAAGGTGCCATAGCCAGCCACGCCGGCATAGCCCCCGTGATGCCCCAGGGAGAACTTCCGCGTGGTGGCCTGCTCCTGAGGCCGCTGCAGGGTGGGCGAGAGATCCTCAGCCTCCTGGGACCAGCCCTCAGCGTCCAGGGAGGGGCCGGGCTCTGCACCCACCTCCGGGGAGCCCATCCTGTGGGAGCTCACTTGGGAAGAGCTCGCCTGGCGGGCTGGCCCTGGGGAACTGCAGGGGCTGGGTTTCGGCCCCATCTTAGAGTCTGTCGGGGGGCTTGCTTGGGCTGGGGCAGGGGGTGCCTCAGGCTGTCCCAGGAAGCAGCTGGAGGGTACTGAGGCGGCCTCTTCACAAGATCCTGGAGGGAAGGAGCTGGGAGGCTGTGGGGCCAGTGCCCACTGGGGGCTGCAGCCCTCCTGGGGGCCAGAACCCTGCTTGGGGTGACAGAAAGGGGCCGGCTGCCCCAAAGGGCTGTCCAGGGATGGCCCCTCTGGCTGAGCAGTGCCTGGGTGGTCTCCAGTGGATGGAAGCTGCTCAGAGCCTTGAGGGTGCCCCATGTCCCTGGCAGGGGACCCATCGGAGGGGGCTGGAGGCAGTGGCTCTGCCTCACCACAGGCCCCCAGGGAGGGGCGGGGGGTGCTCGGAGGGTCATGTTCCAAGGAGCGGCTGCGGCCAGGGGCCGAGTGGGTGCCAGAGGCAGGCAGCCGGAGGGCGGTCTCGAAGGAGGGAGCTTTGGCCAGGAGGGTGGCCTGCTCCTCCCTGGCGGCCTCCTCCTCCAGCACACGGTGCTCCATCAGCGGCTCTCGCAGGCCGGGCAGCGCCCCCGAGATGTACCCGCCCTTCAACAGGTGCCGCCTGCTCCCTGGGGCCAGGGCCCTGCGCTCGGGGCCCTCACCCGCCTGCTGGTAGAACAGGCTGCGGATGACGCTGTGCCGGGGCACACAGCCCCGGGCTGCCGGTGGCCCAGCACCCTCGGGCGACGTAGGCGGACCTGGGGCCTCGGCCTCCTCAGGCAGGCTGGCCGAGGGCCGCAGGAAGCCCCGGGGGTGCAGCAGTGGGGAGTGTGTCACCGGGGAGGGTGGCAGCGACTTGGCCCGGGCGAACGGGGCGAGCTCATTGTCGGAGGAGGAGGAGGAACTGGAGGGGCCAGCAGCGTCTGTGCGGAGGTGCCGGGCCACGCCGAGGGAGGGGCTGTCGGGCGCGCCCTGCAGTAGCTCAGGGATGGAGCGCATGACCAGGATGGACTTGTAGCTCATCAGGGAACGCTGGGACCGAATGGGGGCAGCGGGCATCAGCTGGTGAGACCCAGGAGCTCCGGGGTCCTCTGCCCACCCTGCTGTGCCCAGCCGATGACTCCTCCCTCCTTTCAGCACGCTCAGAGAAGCCCAGCCCCAGTTCCCCACTTCCTGAACTCCCACCTGCACTGTCAGCCCTGTGGGGCCTCAGTTTCCCCTTCACTGGTCCCTACTTAGGCGGGCAGGGCTCACCTGCCAGCGGCTTCGGGCCAGGAGGAACTTGAGCTGCTTGGTGTTGATGAAGTGGGCCTCGTCGGCGGGCACGGATTTCTAGGGGACGGAAGTGGGCAGCCACATGGCAGGGAGACCCTGGTGCTCCGATGGGCCCCTCCCATGGTGGAAGCCCTGCCGGGGAGGGATTGGGGGGCTGGCGCAGCCTCAGCCCTGGGATCCCCTGGATCCATGACAGCATAGCCCTCACCCCACATATCCAGGTGGGGCAGGTGGCAACGGCCAGAGGCGAGGAACCCCCTGTCCCAGAGCTCCTCGAAGTTCTCCCTGCGTCCTGCTGGGGGTTGGGGGCTGAGGGCTGGGGCACTGAAACATGGTCCCAGGCTGAGGGTCTCTCACTGATGCCCAGGGACAAAGGTCCTCTGGGCGGGGCAGAGGCTGGGCTACGCTACAGTTCTGTGCTCATGCGCCCTGTGGCCCAGAGGCCCTGCCCCTGCTGGCCTCAGGCGCCCCCTGCATGGTGTGGGCTGAGCCCAGTACTCACCAGGAACCAGGGGTGGGAGAGGCACTGGGCCGCACTAGGCCGGGCCCTGCGGGGAGAGGAAGGCTCAGGAAGGGCCAGGTGGTCAGCTGCCCCCGGGGCTGGGAGAAGCCAGGCTTGCGCTCACCGTGGGGCCCTCTGCAGCGCAGCCTTGATGAAGTCCTTGGCGTCTTCGCTGAGGTGAGCAGCCATGGGGCTGCTCCATGACACACGCCCCTCCAGGACATTCAGGAGGGTGGCACGGTCACTCTCGCCGGCAAACGGGGACGAGCAGGTCAGGCTGAAGGCAGAGGGAAGGCCTGGCTCTCAGATGCAGCCCTGACTGTGGAGGGGCTCTTAGCCCCACTCCCATCTAGCTCTGAGAGTCCCAGCAAGTTTCTCTGATCTGCCCAGAGAAATCCAGCCTCAGCTTGGACCAAGGACCCAGGCTGAGCCTGGACTGAGTGGGGCTCAGGTTGCAGAAGGGATCTAGGGTCACCTTGGGTGGACACTAGCCTTAGTCTGAGGTAGGGATCCAGGATCAGGCTGGGGCAGGGATCTAGGGTCAACCTGGGTGGCAGCAGCCTCAGTCTGAAATGGGGATCCAGGCTCAGTCTGGGGCAGGGATCAGGAGGGCCAGGCTCAGTCTATTCCACAGTCATCCTCAGGGCAGTGGCAGCCATCATGAGGGGCTGCTGGATAACCCCCAGTCCTACAGGGCAGCCTCCTGGCTGCCTCGTGACCTGGCACAGCCCTCTGATGACACAATGTTGGAGACACTCTGGGCAGGAACCTCTTATCAGGGTTGGCTCACTGCCTGTTCCCAAGATAGCTGCCCCTTGGGTCTCGGTCTCTGATCTGGGGAGCAGCCAGCGGTGCGCGTGCCCTTAGTGGGCCTACAGGGGAGGGGCCTCTGGTCAGCTTTGGAGGAGGCAGCTGATGGGGCAGGGCTCTGCTCACCTGAGGTAGGAGATGACACCCATGGCCCTGCAAGACAGAACCACACACTGTCACCCCAGGCCCGCAGGTAAGAGGCACACACACACGGAAGGGGAGAGCCCAGGGCTGGAGGAGGAGGCGGGTTCAGGGAGGACCCCCTGGCTGACCAGTCGACTGCCTGCCGCCTCCCCGGGGTGGAGGGGAGGGCCCAGCCAGCTGTGGGAACTGGCTTCCCGGAGAAGCTGCAGCCTCGTCCCCCACTCACCAGATGTCGGAGGCCTCGCTCACGGGGGTCTGCTGGATGATCTCGGGGGAGACGAACTCAGGGGAGCCGTACTGGCTGAACTGCGGCTCTGCTGGGGTGATGCTCTGGGCGAAGCCGAAGTCGCAGATTTTAATGTCTTCCCGGGCGGGGTGCAGCATCAGGATGTTAGGGGGCTGTGGGAGAGTTGGGTGAGGGCCGTGTCCTAAGGGGGTGACTCCTGGGGCTGCTGGGCCAGGCGGGGACACTCAGAGGCCTGGGGGGCAGGGAGGGGTGCACCTGGCGCAGCCATTTGAGGACAGCCTCTGCTCCACTAGAGCCACGCCCCACTTGAAAGGGCTGCCAGGAGGTGGTGAGCTCCCTGTCTGTGGAGACAAGCAAGCCCTCGGCGAGGCTGGGAGTGCAGGGGTGGGGACACACGAACCTTGATGTCCAGGTGGAGGACGCCGTGGCTGTGCAGGTGGTGGAGGCCCTCCACCAGCTGCTGGATGTAGACCTTGACCTGCAACAGATTTTAATGTCTTCATGTGGGGCTGCTGTTCAGGCGGGAGCCCCGCCCCAGCCTCCCTCTCCACTTCACGCCCAGCTGCCTCCTGGCTCCGGCGGCTGATGTGCAAAGCTCTCCTGGGCCCTGTGTGCCCCTAAGCCAGGGGATCCCTCAAAGGCAGGGGGGATACGGTGGACTCGTGACCCTCAGCAGGGGAGGGGAGGGCCGAGCTGGTCAGCTGGCCAGGTGAGGTGGGGTGTGGGGGCCTGAGTCCATCCGAGGGGTCCAGAGCCCCTGAGGCCCTACGGAGCCCCTCTGAGCCAGGGAGGGCTATGGCTGAGGCTGTGTCTACAGGGACTGCTGTCTGAGCAGGGGCTGGGGCAGTGGTGGGTGGCTGTCCAGTCACCTCGGCCTCCGTCACCACGCCCTTCCTGAACAGGCGGTCCAGCAGCTCCTCAGACGAGCACCTGGGATCCCATCAAGGAAAAGCAGACTTGTGGGGCTGAAACCTGCCTGCCCCAGGACACCCACACTCACAATGAGGAGGCCAGGGCTGCGGGCACGTGTGACCTCTGGGGGCAGTGGGGTGACGCTCAGGGTTGAGGAGGGTAGGGCAGGACCCCTCTGAGCCCCAGATGACACCCGGTCCTGAGGAAAAGGAGGGGCTGCTGGCTGACCCTGGGGACTGAGGCCACTCACTGCAGTGGCATGGTGGGAGGGGACATCCTGTCCACTCTGCACAGAGCCCATCCAGCACCCTCTCCCCTTGAAGAGGATGCCGACTCGGGGCAGGGGGCATGTGTCCAGCTGACACCCTGTCAAGAGCACCAGAGGCGACCCCAAGACCAGGCCCCATAGGTGGCGGGGTGAACCCCAGAGTAGCCTGGCCAGGCAGCTCCTTTCTCTGTAAGAGGCCATCTGCAGAGTGGGAGAGAACCCTCGCCATCCCTGCTGAGGGTGTCAGGTCATCAGGGCCAGCTGGCCACCAGCACCCCCAGGGACTCCAGTCACTGCCCCATGGAACAGAAGACTCCCCCCAGATTCCCAGCCAGGCAGGGGATGCCGTGCACGTGGCCCCTCCGAACCCCGGCCTGGCCCTCCTCAAGCCCTCCCAGGGGCTGAGGGCAGGATACAGCTCCAGAACCAGGATGAGGGTCTTGCGGGTCTCAAACTGGTCCAGCAGCCCTGTGACCAGCGGGTGGCTCAGCGTGGCCAGGATGTCTCGCTCCCTGTACGCCTGGGCCCGAGTTCTGCTCCGCAGGGGGATGAACTTGGCAGCACAGGAGATCTTGTTTCCTTTGTGTTGCACTCTCTTCACGACGCCAAACACGCCCCTAGGAAGGAGGGAGTGAGGGAGCCCCGGCGGCCCAGGCTGACAGCGGCCCAGGGGAAAGGGGGCCGGGTGCTACCTTCCGAGCTCCTCCTTGACCTCGTAGAAAGAGTGCAGCCTCCTCCGCGGGCTTTGCTTCTCTGAGTCCGGCTCACTGTCCCCTAAGGAGTGGGAAGCGGCTGGGATGGGCAGGGGTGACCACCCCGATCCCCACGGAGCCCGGTGCTGTGGTGTTGATGGGAGGGGCTCCCTGAACCCAAGACTGTGGGACCACACTCATCCAGGTACCACCCCCACCCAGGAACCACCCGTGGGAAGAGAGGTTGCCCTGTGGAGCCGAGACCTGTGCCTGGCCAGCCGAGCTACAGAGCCTGGGGTGCGGGAGGGGTCGGCCAACTCACCCCCAAGCACCGACAGCTCTGCCTTGCAGAGCACCTGGCCACCGGCGTTTTGGGCCAGGCACGTGTAGACGCCGGCATCCTTCGAGGCCACATCCCTCAGCACCAGGGAGTACGTGGTGCTTTCCTGCTGCTGGCTAAGCCGGGCGCTGTCCACCAGCTGGACGCTGTCCTGGAGGCACAGGACCGGCAGGGCTGCCATCAGCCCACCCTGGGGGACCCCGCCCCCCACTCTTCACTGAGCAGGGCTTCCAATGCGTGTCCGTTCTGGAGGGGATGTCGGGGAAGTGCAGGGTGTGGACTGCAATCCCTCCCGTGGGCTCCCCAGCTCCCAGGGCCATCCCTGAATATCACCCACCTGGAGCTGCTCCTACCTTGTACCAGGTCACCGTGGGCTGTGGGTCGCCCTCAATGACAGCCTGGAATTGGGCTATGCCGCCTGTCTGCACCTGCACATCCTCGATGGTCACCTGCATGAATGGGGGCCCTGGAAGGGCAGGGAGGGAACCGTGGAGACCCCTGGGTGCCAGCCACAGCTCACGATGCCTGGGTGGTCGGTGGCCCTGAGATACACTGTGGGCGACAGAATGCCCCCCACAGCCCAAGCAACAGCACCCCATTCTGACCGCCCAGGCTTCCGACGGTCAGGGGTGCTGCTTCCATGGAACCACTGCCTCTGCCACTCTGACCTCCGCGGGCCAGGTGATCAGGAGGAGCTGGTGGCGCTGGCAGAGCTCACTGACTCTGCTGCACACTCAGGGGCAGGGTCCTACGGCCACCAAGTTCATCGCCACTTGCCTCTCCCCAGCAGAGGGTCCCGGCCCCTCTGAGGGAACACAGTGAGGTGGAATGTGGGGCTCCCAGGCTGGGGCAGGCGGGACATGCTGGGTAGCCTCTGCAGATGTGCAAATGCCCCCAGCACTGGGCAGGGGCACGGGGATCACACTGATAGCCCTCTGGGCCCGGCCCCATACGTGCGGCGTGCGTGTCCACGGCCCCGTACGTGTAGGTCCTCCGCGTGGTCTCCGTGACCACGTGGCTGTGGACGTCCCAGAGCAGCTCCCCTGTGCCTGCCCCAGGCCAGGCCGTGCCCTCCATCCTAGGGTTAGGAAGCGGAGTGAGGCTCTGCCAGGCCCTCACCAATTCTGAGCAGCCAGGCCTTCCGATGTGATGGGGGGGGGTCCCTGCTCACCACCGACACTCAGAGGGGCTGCAGCAGAGCCTCTCTGGGATGAGATGTACAGATGGGGGCCCAGCCCACACACCTCTCACCTCTTGTTCCTAGGGTGGCCTCTCCTCCCTGCCCTGCCCTGCATGGGGTGGCTGCTGGCAGGGAGCGTGGTGAGGGCAGGAAGGCCACCCCGGTACCTCATGCTCACGTGCCCTCCCTGCCTGCCCTGGGATGTCCCCTGGAGGTTGGCTCCCGCTGCAGGACCCAGCAGTCTGGGGAGGTTACCGAATGGGCACAATCCGCTCCTGGGCTCTGGCGAGGGCCTCCGGCTCCTGCTCTGAGGCTTCGTGGAGGAGGGGCTGTGGCATCCTTGGGGGCCCGGCTGCTGGGAGACGAGGCCTCATGAGAGGGAGCCCGGGCTGTGCCTGTAGCCGGTCCTCACGATCCCAGGCTCGGCGAGCCCAGGCAGAGCTTTGGGCTCCAGGGGCCCTGAGCCCCAACCCCAGTCCCCAGCCCACAGCTCAAGCACGTGCAGTTGCCACCATGCAGAGCCCACATGCCAGGCACCCTCCACTTCTGGGCTGGCACCACCGGCCTCAAGGCCCCTGCCTACCCACCAGGCTGACAGCGGGATGCCGTGGCCTCTGCCCTCCAGAACACTCCCTGACAGCCAGGCAGGGCAGGCGGCTGTGTCTCAGCACCGTGAGTGCAGGGGCATTCAACAGTTCCTAGCGCACAAGAGATGGTGGGCAGGACCCAGGGGGTCGGGCCGTCACCCTGTGGGCTGCTCAGAGGCCACAGGTAGGGCCCTCAATGGCGATCCACCCGGCCTCCAGGGAGAGGACAGGAGGCCCCCAGGACGGACTGGGTAGAGGAGTGGGGCTGGGGACAGCCCCAGGCGGTAGCGCAGGCAGAGCAGGAGGCTATAGGAGCCGGGTACACATGAGCTTCGGGCAGCCGGGCAAGTGGGAAGGGTGCCTGCCATGGGCAGGGCAGATGGGGTTGCGGGCGGAGCAGGCCAACTCGGGCCCACTCTTCAGTGGCATCGGGCAGAGTGAACGAGCATCAGGCCTGGGAGGGAGCCCGCGATCTACCAGAACAGGCCAGGTGGCACCCGGGTGGGGTTGTCTGCTCAGCCCCCGTGCCCCTGGCGCCCAAGCCGCAGAGGGAGAATGAGGACCAGAGCCGGGCCTCCTAGACCCCTGCCCCAGCCTCGGCCTGCCTGTCCCTCTCCTGTGGGCACTAGCCGTCAGGCTCTGTGGGGGGAAGAATGACAGGCCCGGAGAATGAGAAGTGACCACTTCCCAGGGTGAGATGGATGCCATGCCCCTTCTCCTGGGCCAGGCCCTGCATCCAGCCAGCCCCATGATGGGCACACTCAGCAAATGTTCACCAAGGTGGGACCTAGCAGGACACCCCACAGTGCCCAGGCAGCTGGAGGGAGGAGCCTGTGCTTGCTGAAGGCCTGGGGGCTTCGGTGCCTGCTGGGCGGGAGCAGACCCAGGGGGCCGGTCCTCTCATCTCACTGGGGGAAGGTGGCCTGCTTGCCCCGACCCCTATGCCCCCTGGCCCTGGGGAGGTCACAGTGGCAGCGTGTGGACTGTGAAAATGTTGGAAGCGCTGACTGGAGTGTGCTCGGGGCATGAAGCGTGAGACCATGGCAGGGGCTGCCCCATGCAGTCCTTGGGGAGGGCACTGCGCCCTGGAGGTGTCACCCTGCTTGGCTCTAGCCAGATGGCCTTTCTCCGAGGTGATGGGACCAGGTAGGGGTGGCCGGGGAGGGTGCATGAGGTAAGGCCCTGCAAGATGGGTGGGGTGACCGGAGCGGGTGGGACACGGTACACAGGTTTGGGACGGTCCTTTGTGTGAAGATGACCAAGGCAGGGGCTGGACCAGACGGGGAGGAGGAGAAGGGCATAGACCGAGAAGCACACACAGGCAGGATACAGAGGACGCTGGACGGGGCAGGGGCGGGGAGGAGCCTGGCTACCATCCTGCCCCCGGCCTCATGGCTCCCTGCCTGGCTGCACCCACGCTGGCGCAGACCTCCGGCTGGGAGAGCTGGGTGCTCCTGTAGTCAGGGTCTGAACACCTGGCTCCATCTGCAGTGAGCAGCAGGGCCTGGGATGAGCTCCCCACAACCCAGGCCTCAGTTTCTCCAGATGCACCATCTGTCGCTTTAAGAAAACGTCCTTGATGGGAGACCTCAGGGCCAGGCTGGAGTGAGGCCAGGGCTGGGCCAGGCTCACACCTGTAATCCCAGCACTTTGGGAAGCTGAGGCAGGAGAATGGCTTGAGCCCAGGAGTTTGAGAGAAGCCTGGGCAACACAGCAAGACCCCATCTCTACCCCAAAATAAGAAAACTAGCAGGGCATGGTGGCACACACCTGTAGTCCCAGCTACTTGGGAGGATGAGGTGACAGAATCACTTAAACCCAGGAGGTTGAGGCTGCAGTGAGCTGTGGTCACACCCCTGCACCCTGCACTCCAGCCTGGGTGACAGAATGAGACTCCATCCCAAAGACAAAAAAATGCAGCAGCCATTAAAGTGCTCCATGACCAAGACCTCTGACACCCGGGGAAGGGGCTGGGATGACCATAACAGGAGACCCCCAACACCCGGGGGAGGGGCTAGGGTGACCATAACAGGAGACCCCCGACACCCGGGGGAGGGGCTGGGGTGATCATAACAGGAGATCCCCGACACTGGAGGAGGCAGCTTGGGTGATAACAAAGACCCCTGACACCTGGGGAAAGGGGCTTGGGTGATAACAGAAACCCCAGACACCTGGGGGAAGGGGTGTGGGTGATAATAGAGACCCCAGACACCTGGGGGAAGGGCCGTGGATGATAACAGACTCCAGACACCTGGGGGAAGGGGCGTGGGTGATAATAGAGACCCCAGACACCTGGGGGAAACGGCTTGGGTGACACACAGGCGGGCTCTCTAGTAGCCAGTCTGGTCTGGTCTGTCTGGGGCACTGGCTGCTTCTGACTCCCCTCCTCCATCTGCTCCTTTCACCCTCTGTTCCCTCCTCCTCTCCTTTCTCACACTCCTCCCTCTCCTCCTGTCCACTGAGGAGACAGGGCACCTGAATTGGCCACCACAGGCCAACCACGGGAAGCCTCTGGCTTCTGGAACAGACTCAGAGCAAGAGGAACCTTCCAGAACCGATTCTGTGCCTTGATTCAGATGGGGAAACTGAGGCCAAGCAAGAGGTAGGCTTTGCCCAGGAGCCCCCAGTGCATGGAGCCACTGGGGTTCCAAGTCGGGGTCACTGGGGCCTGGCGTCTCATGCCCATGGGATGGGCAGCTCTCGTGGTGCAGTCAAGGTTGGGGTCAGCCCCTGGGGGGCTTTGCGGTCGGCATCCGTCTGGGCCTCACCGGGTGCCTCTGAAGTTCTGGTGACTGGGGGCTGGGAGCCGGCTTCCTGGAGTGCAGGTGCCATCCCGGGGCAGGGTCTGGGGCCAGTGAGGTCCCCTGCGGAGGGCCCTGGCACTTTGGAGCCCAGCAGTCTCTCCAGGACGGATGTGACTTCCTGGTCCGCTTTCTCCAGGGTGGTGTCTGTAGAAGAGGCAGATGAGTACAGAGGGGCTGAGGCTCAGGGGTCCGGGATGGCTGTAGCCTGCAGAGGGGGCTCCAGGAGCCCCGTCCCCATCCTTGAGACTGCCAGCTGGGCCGATACTGGACTCCCCCTGCCGACCCACACCCTTCAGGAGGCTGCCTGGAGGTGGAGGCCTGGGACAGAGACGGGAAGGAACTGCAGACCCATGCTGCAGCAGGCGCTTCCTCTTCCTAGAGCCCCTGCAAGCTCAGGCCTGTCCTCCCAAGGTGCCTTGGGGAGTGTCGCCACCTCCGGGAAGCCACCGGGCCTGGACACCCGCCCCTGACCTTGGCTCTGCCACTGATCACAACCCCCCGACCAGAGCTGGCCTCTCCTTGAACCTGGGCACAGTCTGATGCCGAGGCGAGAACTAGAGAAAGCCTGGGTTCCGTGGGTGTCCCGGCGGCCATGGCATGGCCCTCTCTCTCGGGACGGTCCCTCCTTCCCAGGGCAGCCTCAGCCTGCACCCACCTGTCAGGCAGCTTTCTGTCCTCCACCTGTGACCCAAATCTGCCCTCCTCTCCGCCTACCGCCCTGCCCCGGCGGCCCCACCTGGCCCCTTGCTGGCGGCCAGAGTCCTCTGGAGCCCTGCTGGGCACGGCCCCACTGGTAGCTTCCCCTCAGCAGCCTCCCCCCGACCTGACCTGGCCACCAGCCCTCAGGCACCTCACACACGGGTCCAGCAGGTCACCTGCCCCAACCCTCCCTCGTTTGTGTCCTCAAGCCCCTGCTGCACCCCCAGTAGACAGCCTGGAGAGGAGACGTGGGCTGCTTTCTACAGGACTAGGGCACCCTCCTCTCCACCCTCCCCACCCTCCCCACTGCAGGGCGGTCAGCAGGCCCCTCGGCCAGTCTCAGGGCTGGAGGGCTTGGGGTAGTCCTTTAATGGTGCTGGAATTGTCCGGCCAGAGACAACAAAGTTGACCCCTGATGCTGAGAGCCCGAATCCCATGGGGTCACCACATCCCGACGTCTGCCGTGGCAACAGCCCTGGTTGCCCAGGGCCGGGGAGGGCCTGCCTGGCACCCAGCATGCGAGGAAGGACCATGATTGGCTGTTCTGACCACTCCTCGCGTCCCTGTGAGTAGCTGCACAGCCCTGATGGGAAGCAGCTGCCGCAGGTTTACTCAGGAGCCCCAGAATGGGCGGGGACCCCACAGGCAGTGGCCAGCCAGGGACCTTACAGTCGAGGGCTGGTGAGGGTAGGGGCTCCCTCGAGGCCTGCAAGTAGAGGGGACCCAGGACCGCCCAGTGGAGAGGCAAGGAGAGTCGGAGAGGTGTGCAGGAAGCCGCTTTATTCTTGCTGAGACAGGCTGCTGCCCACACACAGAGCCCGTGTCCACCCTGCAGAGAGGGCCAGGAGGCCCACAGAGCTGGAAGGCACCCACCCAAGGGTCTCAGTCACCAAGACTGCAGGAGAGGCCAGGCCAGGCAGCTGGGGCCGGGGTAGGAGAGTAGGCCAGACCCCATGGGAACAGGGCAGGTGCCCAAGGCCACATCCTTGGTCACAGCCCTGAGTTCCCGCCAGGCTGACAAGAAACAGCCCAGAGCTGAGGTTCTGAGGTGGTCACTCTGACATGGCAGGCGCCACTCAGTCCTCCTGACCGGAGGTGAGTGAGGCAGGAAGGGCCCTGGCCGGGGACAGGGAGGCCCTCAGGCTCCCGGGGGCTGCTGCCGGGGCACAGCCTCAGGGCCGCGCCGCCTCGTCCCCGTCCCTGTCTGGGCAGATGTGCAGGGTGACCGTCGCCCCCACTGTCCCGAAGTTGACGGTCTGGGTGGAAAGCTCTGTGGTGAAGCTGCTCGGGCCACTGCCTGCAGAGCGCTGGATGCGGGTGCAGAAAGACCGCGTCCGGGGAGCGCTGCCCACAGGCCCAGCCGGGGCCTCCCGCAGGAGGAAGGAGGCGCGCTCGGGGCCACGGACCTGGGGTCCCGGGGACGACGCCCCACGAGGCTCAGGCCTAAAGAAGCCGAGAGGGCCTCGGAGACGGGTCGCACGCCCCACGCTGAGCAGCACTGGCCGCCCCACCGTGGGCTCCCTGATCTCTCTCTGGATCACCGAGACCTCGCAGGGCGGGTCGTCAGGGGTGCCGGGCCCAGGGCTGCCACAGCGGAAGGTCTCCCCTTCCCCGGGCACGTAGTCCTCCAGGTCAGCCAGCGTCAGCACGCGGCCGTTGTGCGTGAGGATCTTGGGGTCACGGTCCCCAAGGCTGTGTGCGTCCCGGCGCTCCTCCGTCACAAAGGTGTCTGCGTCTTCTCCCTCTTCCTCTCCCCGATCCGCCACGACGCGCTCCTCTGGGGTGCTGCCGGCCTCCTCCGGCTCCAAGCTGCCCGTGGGGGAAGCGGCCCAGTCCACCCTGCCCCCGGCATCCACGCTGAAGGCGAGGGGCTCCCTGGCGCTGACAGTGGCTGTGCCCCGGGCCTCCTGGGCCAGCAGCTTGTTGTTGGAGTTGTTGGAATTGGGGTCCCCTCCCGGGGTCGCACCGGGCAGCGTGAAGAGATGCCCCGACGAGCTCCTGGGCACCTCTCTGGTGGGAGACGCAGCCTGCGGGCCCGTCTTCTTCACCTGGACCTCAATGGTCTCCTCCACCTCCACCCACTGGGGCTGGGACCCCGAGAGCCCGGGCGGAGCTGGAGAGAGGGCCTCGGCCTCCGTCACGTACAGCGTGGGCACCACGGGCTTCCGGCCCGGCTCTGCCTGTGCCCTGTGGGGCTGGCCGGCCCCTGGCAGGTACAGCAGGTCGGGGGCCAGGAGGCCCGGCCTCAGCGGGCTGGCAGAGCAGCAAGAAGGCGAGTGGGAAGGGGACTTGCTGGGGGACCGTCGTCGGCCACGCGGGCTCTTCACCACAGTGGTGATGGTCTCTTCTCTGGGGGAGGGAGCAGAGGGCCCGAGAGAAGATGGGCACAGCGCCCAGGGTTGCCAGGGCAGTGTGAGAGCTCAGATTATTGTAGCAGCAAGCGAGCGGTGAGCGTGCACAAAGAACTCTTACACATACACGTGAGCCCAGCCTGCGGAACCCCCACCCCGACACAGAACCAGAGGAACAGCGCAAGGTCCCCTGTGGCCAACCTCGGGCTCTGCCGTGCAGATCTGCAAATGAGGAAGGGTACGTGGGGAGGCCCGTGCCGTACTGCTCAGGCCAGTGAGTCCAAAAACCAGGTCACGTCCTGACTGCAGTGGCCCCAGTGCCAGTCTCCCCTCCAGGTCCATCCCACCAGCAGGTTTTGCGCTTTGTATGATGGGGGCCAGGAATGGGCTGGGCAGCCCATGCCGCAGGGGCACAGGAAGGGGGAGCATGCAGGGCGAGCTCAGGCCCCGAGGGCTGACGTTTGGGAGGCTGTCAGAGCACCCTAGCCTGTGACCTGCTCTCCTGGCCTTTTGGGTCCGAGAGTGTGAGGCCCAGAAAGGCCTCAGGCAGGCCGAGGGTGGATCCCTGGCTCCAGACTTGGCTTGGCCACAATGAGCCCTGTGACTTCAGACAAGCCCCTCCCTGTGCCTGGCTCCATCTCCCAAAATGGGGCTGGGGAAGAGGGACGGGGGCAGAAGGCAGGGGTGGCATGGGCACTGGCGGGGGCTCTGCAGGCTCTCGTGTCAGACTCTGCAGTAACCCGGGACAGGGTCTGATCCCACTTTATGAGGGACAGAGAGGGTCAAAGAGGTTCAAAAATCTGCCTGGGGTCAAGAGGGAGACAGCAGGCAACCCAGGTCCTCCTCTGGCACCCGGTGCCCCTGACCTTGCTGGGCCGTGAGGGCGAACTGCATGACAGGCAGGGAAGCAGAAGTTGCTGAGTGACACACCCGCCTCCCGGTCCGCTGCCTGTTTCTCCTTTTGCCCTCAGCCCTGCACCTCCCTCAGACTCAGCACAAGGGATGTGTGGCATGTATGAGGTGACAGTTGTCACCAAGTGTGCTGCCGCCAGCTGTCTTTCCAAGGTAGCGTCTCACTCTTGTTCAGCTGCACTTCTGCCTAACTCGGGGCTCCGTCTGGAGGCAGCTGCTCCCAGGGACGAGCTGGAGATGTGTGACCAGCCCTCAGGGTGCCGGCAATGACAGCCTCTGCACCCTCCAGCCCTCCGCTACGACAGACAGAGCGAGATCTTCCAACAGACGGGGAAGCCGAGGCTCAGAGCTGTGGCCGCCTCGTGCCCACAGGCCTGCGTCCCGTCTCGCTCAGGCTTTGGGGCAGTGGGCCTGCTGCTGAGAGCCCGGGCCAGGCGCCATCTGCTGACCTCATGGTGCCCGATCTGCAGATGCGGGTGGTGAGCTGAGGGCAGCCCACCAGGTGGGGGGTGACCCCCGAATATCCCCCAAATGCGGGACTCACTGCCACCCTGACAAGGACATCCTGTGCTGTGACTGCGAACATGGCAGGGGTTCTCTCCAAGCCCTGCTCCTTCTCAGGTCCGCGGCCCACCCCGGCGCCTGTCCCTGTGGGTCTGCCTGTGGGTTCCACGCTGTGCCTGTGCCACTGCCTCCCCTCATTCCTCCAGCTGAGGGCAGATTGTTCTTCGCAGAGTGAGGGTTGCCACCTTCCTGAGCCTGTATGCTGGTCCTCCCTGGTCCGAGGCATGAGTCGCCTCGGAAGCTTTGCCAGTGAGGCATTCTGGCTTCATCTCTGCTCCTCCGCTTTCTTATCCATAAAATGTAGATGATAATAGTGTTCTCAAGGGGACAAAATGCTAGAACTAACCCATGCCAGGCCCTAGAGTGGTTGCATGCCTCCAGGAATGGGGTACTCAGCTGCACCCAGGCAGCCCCATCTGTCGTGGGGTGCCATCAGTGCAGCAACTTGCTTGAGTGGGGGAGGGAGAAAGCCAAGGAGGGGTGGAGCCGGGGTCTCAGCAAATGTCTGCCATGGGATTTTCCTGTAATCCGGCCAACTGAAGGCCCCTGTAGGAGGCTGTAGGCCCTGGGGACTCGAAGGTCCCCATCTGAAAGCTCCTTAGCCATCTGGCCTTAGGAAGCCACAGTCTTTCCTGCCTCCTGGCTTTCGCAAGCTCTTCCATCACCCCCACCTGCACACCCTCCTATTGAAGTCTTCTCAGATGATGCGTCTCAGAACCAACCCTGCGCCGTGTGGGTTCGCCCAGCTGTGGTCCTCTTGTGTTACTTCAGTAGGAACATGTGTGACTTTCCTAAATCCTGGAGGCACTGAACGATGAAGAAAGGGACAGTGGGCATGGCCCTGGGGAAGTGGATTCTCCGCTGGCTTCGTCACTAGCCACCTGGAGCTAACCTCCTTTCTCCCCTGGACTTCAGTTTCCCCATCTTCCAAAGGGGAACATGGGCTCGGGGACCTCTAAGGGCCCTAAGGCGGTGCCGTCCACTATGACTGCACTGTGTCATTAACTTCAAATGAACAAAAATTAACACTTAAAATCTGTTCTTCAGTCACACTAGACACATTCCAGATGCTTCCACAGACGCACGTGGCTGCCGGCTCCGGCAGTGGACAGCGTAGACACAGAACGTGTCCAGCACAGGAAGCTCTGTTGGACAGCACTCTCGTAAATCCTGGGGTGCTGAGATTAGAACTGTGTCTCCGGCCCACTGAGGGAGACGGCTCAGGCCTAGCTCCTGAGGGAACCCTGGATGAACCCCTGGGAAGTGTGCGGAGTAAGTCTACTCTGCGGAGGCGGCGGGACCACGGAGGGCGCCGAGGGCCTGGGGAAGGCGGTGAAGTGTGGAGTTTCTGTGAGTCCCTGGATGCTGCTGGCAGTCAGGGGGAATGTTACGTGAGCAGGCGGGTGGCAAGCAGGTGGCTGGGCCACACGGGCATGACGCAGGCAGGTCAGTGGCATGCAGCAGGCACAGCAGTCGCAGGAAGGCTATAAACACGCCTGCACTTACATGATGACGGTTTTCTTGGGGACTTTAGTCTCTTGCTCAGTGACTACAAAGAAAACAGTCGGAATAGCGAGGGTTACAGACCAGCCAGGGCTGGGGGCTGAGCTGAGTGGCACAGCAGTGGAGTCGCCGGCTAAGCTGTCCCTGGCCAGGCTGTCTGCTCAGAGCCCCAGTTCCCCGGTCTCTGATATGGAGGTGACGAAGCCTGCTCTGAGTGGCTGCAGAATGAGGACTGAGGACAGTGCATCCCCTGATGAAGGTGGGACTCTGTCCCTCATGAAGGTTTTGCAGGGGCTGTGGGGAGAATGAGGGCCCTACCTATGCTCCCTGCACAGAAATCCCAGCTTCTCCTTCGACCCATGTGCCGAGGGAGCCCTGTGAAATTGTCAGACCTACTCTCCCACTTCTCAGACATAGAAGCCAAGTCCTGGAAGAGAAAGTAATGGCCTGTGGCTGCACAACGAGCCAGCCAGCAGCCACGCTGAGGCTGAGACAGCCAGGGCCTCTGTTACAAAAAATCCTCAGGGGGAGGGACTCTGGAGTCCTGAAAATGGCACATCTGAGCTCTGTGGCATGAGGCCACGCAAAGTCCTGCCAAGAACAGCCCCAGGGGATGCTTGCGCAGGGTCCTGAGCTCCAAGTGGGCCGGCAGCCCAATCTCCCTGTAGGAGCAACCTCAGTCCACACACCCATGGTCTCTCCTGCTTTTCCTGGCTGCTTCCCTCCCCAGAGCCAGCAGGATGGGGCCTGCGGTTCCGGGGACGGGATGGGACGCATCTGGGATCAGGCAGCTCTTCCTCCCAGTCACCTCGAGAACTCCTGCCCTGCAGCTCCCGGGCAGAATCATCTGGGCACAAAGATGGTCCCTCCCAGCCCTGGCCAGCTGGCTAGTGGGCAGGCCACGGGCCACCACAAGCCTCGCATCTCCGTGACCCTCCTCACTACCCCTAGCAGGAGGCCCAGAAAAGCCAAGTGACATGGCCAGGGGCACACAGCCTCATAGCTCTGGGTCAGGGTGGGGCACCGTGTGCTTTGCTAGACTGCCATGTGGAGAAAGACTTTATGCCCATCTCAGGAGGGGCACACGTATGCCAGGGACTACCCATGTCTGGTGGGAGCCACAGGTCCTGTGCATTTCTGTGCGTGCACGTGTATACGTATCTGCAGGTGTGTATTTCACAGGGGGAGACCGCTTCTGTGGGTGCATGTGTATATGTATGTGCAGGTGTATTTCAGAGGGCGAGCGCTTCTGTGAGTGTGTGCACGTGTATACGTATGTGCAGGTGTATTTCACAGGGAGAGGGCTTCTGTGCATGTGTGCACATGTATACATATGTGCAGGTATTTCACAGGGAGAGCGCTTCTGTGCGTGCATTCACGTGTATACGTATGTGCAAGTGTATTTCGCAGGGAGAGCGCTTCTGTGCGTGTGCACGTGTATACATATGTGCAGGTGTGTATTTCACAGAGGGGGCTTCTGTGCATGTGTGCACATGTACACGTATGTGCAGGTATTTCACAGGGAGAGCGCTTCTGTGCGTGCGTGCACGTGTATATGTATGTGCAGGTGTGTATTTCACAGGGAGAGCACTTCTGTGCGTGAGCACGTGTATACGTATGTGCAGATGGTATCTGCATGCACGTGTATATGTATGTGCAGGTGTGTATTTCACAGGGGGAGCGCTTCTGTGCATGTGTGCACGTGTATATGTATGTGCAGGTGTGTATTTCACAGGGAGAGCGCTTCTGTGCATGTGCACGTGTATATGTATGTGCAGGTGTGTATTTCACAGGGGGAGTGCTTCTGTGCGTGTGCACATGTATACGTATGTGGTGTGTATTTCACAGGGAGAGGGCTTCTGTGCCTGTGCACGTGTATACGTATGTGCAGGTGTGTATTTCACAAGGAGAGCGCTTCTGTGCATGTGTGCACGTGTATACATATGTGCGGGTGTGTATTTCACAGGGAGAGCGCTTCTGTGCATGTGTGCACGTGTATACGTATGTGCGGGTGTGTATTTCACAGGGAGAGCGCTTCTGTGCATGTGTGCACGTGTATACGTATGTGCGGGTGTGTATTTCACAGGGAGAGCGCTTCTGTGCATGTGTGCACGTGTATACGTATGTGCGGGTGTGTATTTCACAGGGAGAGCGCTTCTGTGCACGTGTGCACGTGTATACGTATGTGCAGGTGTATATTTCACAGGGAGAGGGCTTCTGTGCATGCGTGCACGTGTATACGTATGTGCAGGTGTGCATTTCACAGGGAGAGCGCTTCTGTGTGTGTGTGCACGTGTATACATATGTGCAGGTGTGTATTTCACAGGGAGAGCGCTTCTGTGCGTGTGTGCACGTGTATACGTATGTGCAGGTGTGTATTTCACAGGGAGAGCGCTTCTGTGCGTGTGTGCACGTGTATATGTATGTGCAGGTGTGTATTTCACAGGGAGAGTGCTTCTGTGCATGTGTGCACGTGTATACGTATGTGCAGGTGTATTTCACAGTGAGAGGGCTTCTGTGCGTGTGTGCACATGTATATGTATGTGCAAGTGTGTATTTCACAGGGAGAGAGAGCTCATGGGAGAGAATGCGATCCAACCAAAAGGCTGTGTGTCGTCGTTTTTCTTTTTGAGACGGAGTCTCACTCTTGTTGCTCAGGCTGGAGTGTAATGATATGATCTCGGCTCACTGTAGCCTCCGCCTCCCGAGTTGAAGTGATTCTCCTGCCTCAGCCTCCTGAGTAGGTGGGATTACAGGTGTGCGCCACCACGCCTGCCCAAGTTTTGTATTTTTAGTAGAGATGGGGTTTCTCCATGTCGTCAGGCTGGTCTCAAACTCCTGACCTTGTGATCTGCTCGCCCTGGCAAAGAGCTGGGATTACAGGCGTGAGCCACTGCGCTCAGCCAAGGCTCTGTGTGCTTGGACTAACCCGACCCCAGAGAAAGCCGGTGTGTCCGCCACCTGCTGGCCAGTGATGGGAACTGCACGGAGTGATGGAAAACCCAGGGCCTCCCCCGTCATCCTCCCTGCACTCGGGGCTGAAGCCAGGCGCCTCTGGGCTCATACACTCCTGGCACCTTCACTCATGGACCTAAACTGCCACCTGATCGGGTGTGGACCGGAGTATCTGTGACCATGGGAGGGGTGCAGCCGTGCGCAGCGTGGTTCATGAGCGAGGGGGCAGCGTCCGCCCCACAGGCCTGGCAGGGCCCATTTGGGCTGCAGAGCTGCCGGGTTAAAGAGGAAGCAGCAGGCAGGGGTTAGAAGCGGGGAGGCGTCGGCTCCAGCTCCAGGTTCTTCGCGCTGAGGTGCCGCCACCCTGTGTAGCATGGGTGGCCTCTCTCCCTGCCACCCCTCCTCCAGACCCAGAGAGAGACTTGTGACGACTGCGGAGGACACTCCTGTCACCAGAAAGAGGCAGACCCGCGTGTCCCTGCTGGCACTTCCGTGGCCGCAAGACACGGGACTCGTGAGAGGCTGGGGCGCGGTGGCTGCAGAAGCGGTTCTGTGACGTGCTGTGGGCACCAGTTTGTGGGGCTGACGGAGGTCACGGGGCCCCAGAGACACGTCAGACATGGGGCACTCGCAGTGGGGGCTGAGGAACAAGGACCCCTGCCCGGCGAGGGAGGGGTCTCCCTGAGAGTCATGGAGGGCCTCAAAGATGGCCAAACTCTGGGGGACCCAGATGGGCACCTGGCTTTCAGACACTGTGCCCCGAGGGACAGTTGAGCTGGGATACAGTAGCCACTGTTTACGATTTGGAGGACACGCGTTCCAACCCATCCACAGTGGGAGCTGCAGCTCCGCCAGGTGTCCCTCCGCTTGCACGTCCCCAGGGATGGGAGGCTCATCACCTGTCTAGAGGGGCAGCTCCAACTGGGAGCCCACGACAGATGCCCGATGACCCCCTTCCCACCCTGGCTGCCCCTGCCCTGAACAAAGCCTCAGGGACGAGGAGATGTGCCCCGCCTGTCCCTCCCCCTCCATCCCTGGCGATCCCCCCAACCCTCCATCCCTCACCTTCCATCTCTGGTAAGGTCATTCTGCAGCCCAAGGCCCTCCCAGGACCCCGGAGCAGCCCCAGACCAGGCCAGGTGCCTCAACAGCCATCCCTACCCTGAGTGGAGGGGCCAGGCCCCTGATACCTGCTCCTTCTCCTGGGAGCCAAGCTGGGGCCCAGCTGCCCGGCCCTCCACAGAGACGTCCTTCCTACTGTTCCTGCTGCTATCTGCCTGCCAGCTGCCCTGGGTGTCGGCCCGGCCTCCAGGCACACGTTTTCCCTCCCCAGGATGGCAGCAGGGATTTGGGAATGACGCCCACCCAGCGTGGCCTCTCCACCTCCACCAGGGCTCTGGGCTCGGGGCCCGCCCGGGGCCCGCCCTCCACCAGACCACACAGGTGCTGCCTCCAGCCCGGGTCTGGGACCTGGGACCTGCACCTGGCCCACAGCAGCCTCCTCGTCTCCCATCTGTGGCTCTCCCAGCCCCAAGATGCCAGCCCAGCTCCTCCTCCAGAGTCCTCCAGGCAGCAGATCCTGACTGGGAAGGGTGAGAGTCTCATGCCCAGGGATGCAGCCAGGCCCGTGAGGGTCCAGCCTGGGTCTGAGTCGTGGGAGTCGCCTTGGTGGTGAGGGCAGGGGTGGGACTTACCTTCCACGGCAGCCACGAGCTGCTCCCGGTGGTGCTGCTCCCGGGCCTGCAGGGCGGGGCTCTGAACTCGCAGCTCCGCACTGGCCCTTGCGGAGCCCAGCCGGTTTACCAGCTGCAAGGACGGAGGGCCGGCTCAGAGCCCAGGGCTCCCCACGGGCAGGGCCCTCTCCCTCAGGCCACGCTGGGAGCATGGGCAGCCCCCACCCTGGTGTGTCTCCCCCAAGGGGAAGGGCCCCGGCCAGCGGCAGCATCCCTGGGAGACCCACAGGGCCCCAGGGCCTCTGCAGTGACAAGGATGGTCTCCATTTGCCCCGTCCACATGTGGTTCTGAGCATGGGACATTAGGCCGGGGCACAGACTCTTAATTTTATGTATTTTTTAGAGATGGGCCTCGTTCTGTGGCCCAGGCTGGAGTGCAGTGGCACCATCTCAGCTCCTTGCAGTCTTCGCCTCCTGGGCTCAAGGGATCCTCCCACCTCAACTTCCGAGTAGCTGGGACCACAGGTGTGCATCACTGTGCCTGGCTCGTTTTTTAATGTTTTTTTTTTTTAAGAGACAGGGTTTCAATATGTTGCCCAGGCTGGTCTCAAACTCCTGGGTTCAAGCGATTCTCCTGCCTTGGTCTCCCAAATTGTTGGGACTGCTGGCATGAGCCATAGCACCCAGCTTTGGATTTAACTTGAGCTGATTTAAATTTAAATGTAAATCCCCATGTATGGCCAGTAGTGATGTCAAGAGCCGGGTCTCTGCTTCATGAGCGAGAGCTCCCCACGGGCTTGCAGCAGCAGCCACACGGGAGGGCGGTGGCCAGACAAGTGCACCGGGAAGAGTCTGGAGCCCGGGGCGCCCGCAGTTGGCACGCAGCCACCGTGACCACCACAGGCCTTGGCGGACCGGAGGACTGGGCCCTGCAGACACACTGGCTGGAGCAGAAGGCAGTCTGTCCACCCACAGGCCGGACGTCTCCACAGGGAAAAGGCACCTGGGCAGGGCCAGGCTGCATGGGATTACTGCATTTGACATGAACAACAAAATTCATGCGGCCACACCAGGCCCCCTAAAGGCAAAAACCAAGTGGCATCCTTGAAATGGCCAGAGAAGCAGGGAACAAGGCGTCCAGATTGACGTGGGAGCAGAGCAGAGGCTTCAGGGCAGAGGAAGAATAAGGCCAGGTCATGGAGCAGTGGTGTGGCCAGGGATGACAGTGACAGTGGCCTGGTGGCCCCCAGACTGTGATGGGGGTACCAGTGGCCTGGTGGTCTCTGGCCTGTGATGGGGTGTGACAGTGGCCTGATAGCCACCTGCCTGTGATGGAGTGACAGTAGCCTGGTGGCCTCTGGCCTGTGATGGGGGTGACAGCCTGGTTGCCCTCTGCTTGTGATGGGGTGACAGTGGCCTGGTGGCCTCCACCTGTGATGGGAGGTGACAGTAGCCTGGTGGCCTTCTACATGTGATGGGAGGTGACAGTGGCCTGGTGGCCTCTGGCCTGTGATGGGGGTGACAGCCTGGTTGCCCTCTGCTTGTGATGGGAGGTGACAGTAGCCTGGTGGCCTTCTACTTGTGATGGGAAGTGACAGTGGCCTGGTGGCCTCTGGCCTGTGATGTGGAGTGACAGTGGTCTGGTGGTCTCTGGCCTATGACTGGAGGGATGACAGTGGCCTGGTGGCCCCCAGCCTGTAATGGCGGTGACAGTGGCCTCGTGGCTTCCCACCTGTGATGGGGGTGACAGTGGCCTGATGGCCCCCCACCTGTGATAAGGGGATGACAGTGGTGGCTTGGTGGCCTCTGGCCTGTCATCGGGGAAGCGTGTAGCAGTGGATATGGTGTTCCCTGGCCTCTGCTGAGAGGTCCCCACCTTAAGGACAGTTCCTGGGCTCTTCAGCCCCTCTACAATGAGACCCCAGAGGATGGCCGGCAAGGAGAGCCTGGGCCCCAGGGCATTGCCCCTTCCTGCGCCGCTCACCTCACACTCATAGAGCCCCAGGTCCTCCTTGCTGGCTGCCCGGATCACCAGCTCCAGCAGGCCACTGCGGGGATCACTCAGCGTCTGGATCTTGCTGCCAGGGGTCAGCAGGGCCCCGTCCTTGTACCACCTGGAATCCGCCCATAGGGCACGTGAGGCAGGGCTCCGGCCACCCTCTGCCTATGTCCTGTCTGAGGGCCACCCGGGCTGTGCTCCCTGTGCTCAGAACCACACTGCGCTGCCCCCAGACCCCTAGGGTCCTTAGAGAGCCCACCCTTCCAGAAGCCAAGACCCAGCCTGGCCATGTCCTCCTGGCTGAGGGGGCCCCACATCCAGAATGATCCAGAGCCCTTGAAGCCCATTCTCAGCGGAAGACTGGTGGCCATGTCCAGCCCACCCCTGACCTGGGAACATGCTGTCTATGCCCGGTGCCCCAGGCAGGAGCCGGCCCCCACACCCATCCCCGGGCAGGCCTGGGCCCCACCTGATCTGCGGGTGCGGCGCGCCTTCAATGGTGCAGGTGAACTGGGCATCCTCTCCCTCCACAAAGGGCGAGGCCCGGACCTTGTTCACGAACCGTGGTGGAACTGTGGGGTTGTGGAGGGAAGAGATAGAGACACGGATAAAGGCAGAGACAGAAAGAGATGGAGAAACACACAGAGATAAAGATACAGAGATGGAGAGACAGAAAAATACAGAGATAGAGATAGAAACAGATGGAAAAACGGAAAGGGACGGAGAAACAGAGAGAAACACAGAGATGAAGAAAGAGAGACACAGAGACAGATGGAGAAACAGAGAATGACATACAGACACAGAGATCAAAGGATAAAGGGAGACATACAGACAGAGTCACACACAGAGAGCTGCTCTCATAAAGCTGAGGGTGATGCCAGCGAAGGGCTGCTGGTCCCTGCCTCCCAGTACCCCCTATGAGCCCCCAGCAATCTCCGCCGCAGCTGGGCCTGCCATGGTGGGTGGCAGGGCGGCTCCTCCCCCAGGCAGGCCTCCGGGCTCACCCTGCACCAGGATCTTGCCCAGGGAACTGCAGGTACCAGCGGCACTGGCCGCAAAGCACATGTACTGGCCGGAGTCCACACTGGTCAGGCTGTCCAGGATGAGGGCACACGAGCCGTCCGGGTCCTCGATGAGGATGTGGTGGGGGTCCACCTCCACTGGCTTCCCATCTGGAAAGGATGAGCAGGGGCCATCACCCAGGTGGGGACCCCAAGGGCTCACCCCATCAGGGCCGAGACGCTGGGCCTGGCCTGGGGACTGCAATCATGGTTGGGGAGGGGACGGTGGGTCCACAGCTGTGGCTCAGGGCCAGGCTCCCGGCTGGGTCCAACCTCCAGGCAGACCTGCAATCCTGGATGGAGAGGCTGACTCGAGCTCCCCTTACCGCTGCGTTTCTGTCTCAGTGTTTCTGTGTCTCCGTCTCAGACTCAACCTCTTTCTTTGCCTCTGTCTCTGTGTCTGTTTCTATTTTCTGTCTCCCTTTCTCTCTGTGCCTTTTGCCTTTCTGTCTCTGTCTCTTACTCTGTCTCTTTCTGTCCACCTTGGCCACTAGCTCAAAGCAGGGGCCAGGCTGAGGGACCTGAGCCCCACAGACGCCATCCCCTAGGGGCAGCTGAGTCCTTGGTCACCCCAGCTCACGCACTTGACCCCTCTTTGCCCCTTCTCAGAATCACTGCCCACAGCCCCTCCACGCTTCCTCTCCCTGCACCTGCCCCTGCAGGGAACACAGCAGCCCAAAGTCTCCCCAGGGCAGCAGGGGCCTAAGCCTCACCCCCACTCCACTAGCCCCATCCTCGTGCCTCCAAGCGCATGGCCTAATACAAACGTGAAGAATGTGAAGGAAATCACCCTGCGATGAACACACTGACCACACCTCTCTGGCCAATGCGTGCTTCCTTCCCGGGGAGGGACGGGAAGACCAGGCCTCTCAGTGTGGAGAACTCCTTCCCATGTGTAATGTCCAAATAGATGAAACGGCATCAGTTTACATTCCAATAGGGCTGGGCGTGTGCCACAGATTACTTAAATCACAAAGGTCATGACCAGCACTGACTTCCGATTTGTATAAAACTTTAACATATATGTTCTTAGAGATGGGGTCTTGCTCTGTTGTCCAGGCTGGAGTGCAGTGGGGTGATCACAGCTCACTGCAGCCTCAACCTTCTGGCCCAAGTGATCCTCCCGGCTCGGGTGCACTGCCCCGCCTGGCTAAGTTTTTGATTTTTTGTAGAGACAGGGTCTCACTGTGTTGCCCATGCTGGTCTTAAACTGGGCTCAAGTGGTCCTCCCATCTCAGCCTCCTACATAGCTGGGACTACGGGCATGAGCCACCCTACCTGGCTGAGAAATAACTTTAAATAATTTTTTTCAGAAACCCTGTAGCCACCACCTCAGATCTCCGCACCCCTTGACAGCAACTCCAGGAAGGCGCTGCGCTGGCGCCCTCAGAGCGTCTCATCCCATGCTCACTGAGCCCATCCCACGGGCTCCACGTCTCTCGCCACCAGCTCCACTGGCAGCTCTGTCCTCATCTTGCTTCGAGAAAACACTTCTGCCTGGAATTCAGATTCCACATTCAACCTCTGAGCAAAGGCACAGCCAGGTTTAGAACGGAGTACGATGCCCGCCGACAGTGGAGGGGAAAGGGGAAGGAGCATGGAGCTGGAGATGCCCGGCTCCCTGGCTGCGTCGCAGGGCAACAGAGGCAAAGCCCTTCCACTCCTTTCCCGGGAGACGACGTTTCTGCATCCCAGGTAGGAAGTCACCTGCTATCTCTGGAGCGCAGCATGGGCAGATGGACCAGCAGCCCCATCAAAACCGCTCCGAGCCTCCCAAGAGTCAGGGTTTCTCTCCCATGGGGCACCCCCTGCATGCGGCTAACACCGGCTCCATCACCTCCTCATGGAAACCGGGCTGTGGGCAACGATGTGAAACCCTAAGGCACTGCTGGTAACAAGTCTTGGTCACCCAGCCAGCCAGGTTTGAGGGGGCTGAGAGCTGACCAGCTGTAGCACACACTCTGCCTTCGGGCTCCACGCCACGACTCCCGCGCACGCTGGGTTTCCAAGAGTCGTCATTCTGCCCCCTGCGGTCTGTGGCAATGGGAGGCACCCCTTGGGGTTTTGGACTTGTTCTGTCCCCAACATGGCCACCAGACACACCATTTTTGAAAATCAGCCCTTAGCATGCCACAGGGCTTTGGTGGAAACCACACACCTGACCCCACAAGGGCTGCTGACTATTTTGGGGTGGGCCAAGTATATCGTGTTTATGAATATACATGTGTGATGTCTGTTTAGCGTGTACGTGTGTTGCATGGATCTGTGTTGCATGGTATGTGGCTGTGTACATGTGTGCAGTATCCATGTGTGCACGCGGTCTCTAATATGTATACATACATGTGCAGCATATGTACACGTGTAGCTGTGTGTGAAGTGCATACATCTGTAGTGTGCCTGTAGCCATGTATGTGCACAGTGATGTCTGCATGTATCTATCTGTCGCTGTGTAGACACAGGTAGTGTGCACTGCACATGATGTATGTGGTGTGTACATATGTGTACCTGTATACATATTCACGTGTGTGGTATTTGCATATATGTATTGTATGCTATGCATGTATGTGTAGTATCTGTGTGGTATATCTATGTATATTACATGTATAGTGTTAATATACATGCATGTGTAATGTGTGTGGCACGTATGTACATATGCATGAGATGTACCGTGTGTGTGTCTAAGTGTGTTCACAAGTGTGTGTAATGTGTATGTGTGTAAATTGTGGCAGGCCAACCTGCACATGCATGAGAGATAGAATGGGAGATTCCACAGTTCCGGGGACCCCGGGAGCCCTGGGCACCGTTGCCCACTCCCTGGCTGGCTTCCTGGGCACCGCTGCCCACCCCCTGGCTTGCTTCCTGGGCACCGCTGCCCACCCCCTGGCTGGCTTCCTGGGCCCCCCACCTCCCTGGCTGCTCCTCCCCCTGCGCTCGCCTCTCCTCGCCTCTGCAGACTCTGGAAGTGGGAGCTCTCAAGCCTGGGTGCTCGGGCCTCACCCCTCCACACGCACTCTGCATCAGCGGGCAGATCGGGCTCTGCGAGTCTGACCATTTGCGGTCTCCGGCCACACCCTCTCCTGAGCCCTACTTGCACTTCTCCACCTGCATCCCCACAGGCATTGACTCTGCAGGGTCCTCCCAGGCCTGGCGCTTCCTCCTTCCACCCAGCCCGTCTGCATACCACCCTTCGTCAGCGGAACCCCCCTACCGGCAGATGTCCAGCCCCAACTGTGCGCACATCTGGACGCCACGCTCTCTCCACATGGCTAGCCACCCCATCGACAGATGGGCCACCTCGGCCTTCAACACGCCCCTGGAGTCCACAGCCACCCCTGAGCCCAGTCCCCCAGGTCCCCTCTCGGCCCTCCCCAGCAGGTTCCTCCCTCTGCTGCTCCTGACACAGCTCCAGCCAGGGGAGGCTGGATGCTGCCCAGAGACAGGCCCCCGCTCCTGGGAGGTAACCTCGGGCTCTTGGGATGTCCTGGCTGGTAAGAGCGGCCGATCCCACATGGGACCATCTATGCTGACCAGAGATTTCTGAGATTCCAGGGTTCCCTGGCCCATGCAGCATCAGCTTGGCCTCCCAAAGGGCTGGAGCCCAAGGCCCGCTACAGAGCAGTGAACCACGATTCCACGGCTGAGCCTGCAAAGCCCTGGACACCAGGGCTGGGGAAACCACTGGTTGACTCCACCCCGTGCGTGTCATGTGCTGTCTCTGGGAGAGATGATGCCCCTGGGAGGGACACCGGGAAGCCCGTGTGTAGCGCCTCCAGGATCTTTCCCTAGGCGGCTCTCCCAGCTGCTACTTTAACTGGGCCCTCTGGCCGCAGTCAGTCCTGACCGTGCGATGAACAGCTTTGCAGAGCCGAGTCTTCCTCGAGATCCCCTGACTCCCTCCTCTCCATCTCTGTGTTCCTGCCATGCTGGAAAGTGGGTGGCAAGTGGACGCATGAGGCCCGTCCTTCATACCCCAGATACCTGGCCAAACCCCACACTGGGCCCCCAGCCCTCACAGCCCATTTCTCTCGGCTGGCGGGGCCAGCATCTGGGACAGGAAGGCCCCCGACTCTGGGTTTACCTTTGTACCAGCTGACGATGGGCTTGGGTGTGCCTGTGACGCGGCAGGCCAGCTTGACCGTCTCGCCCAGCTCAGCCGTGCAGTCGGCCAGCATCTCTTCAAAGTCCGGGGGCCCTGAGGGCACACACAGCCCTCAGTGCTCTGTGGGGGGATGTCGGGCTGCGGCACCCCCAGGTGCACCTGGCAAGTCACCTGCCCTGTGCCACAAGCCCCACGTCTGACGGTGTGGCCACTATGGGGACTGTCCCTTGTCATCCCTCATCCAAGGTCCCCATCTGGAGTCAGGTGCATGTGGCAGGCGTGTTTAAAAGAGACTAGGGCGGGCTTGGGGGAAGATTCTGTTCAGACCCTGGCTGCCAGACCCTTCACAGCCCCGACACAATCCGGGTGAGTGCCCTGTGCTTGGGGCTCCCACGGTGTCCCCCACCTTGGGTCAGGGCCGACTCAACACCCAGCCCCAGGGCCCCCCCGTGAGGCTGTAGCCATCACATGCTGCAAGCTGGCTGAGCTGTCTGTCCCGGGACCGAGCCCACCGCTCACACCCACCTGGGCAAGGACCCCTGTGGCTGCAGGGACAGGCTTGGGTGCCTCATCCCCGATAAGCCCCTCAACCCCCCTGGGGAGGTGGACACTCACGCCACACAGGCAGGGCCAGACGCTGCTGGATGCCACAGATCTCTTTCACCCACGAGTTCTTGATAACAGTCGTCCGTGCCTGCAGCAGATACTTGCGCACCGAGTCCTCCCGCTCCTGCCACACCTCGAAGGCGCGGTCGTCCCCCTCCACCTGGTCGTTCAGGTCGATGCTGCTCAGCTGTGGGTTGGGGAGGGCGTCAGCACAGGGAGGGGACGCGGCTGGACCGTCCCCAACAGATGTGGGCCCCGACGAGGCAACACTCGGGCCACCCCGGACCGGCAGCATCACCGCGGAGCCGAGGGACGGGGACCCCCTGGCGCCTGCAGACCTTCATCATGTTCCGGAACACGTAGCTGAAGGTGTCGGTGCGGGAGTCCCGCCGGGGCTTGCAGATGACCAGGTGGTTGCGGAAGAGGAACACGTGGCGGTTGTGGCCCTTCCAGGGCATGCGGGCCCCCGGCGCGCCCTCCCACACGATGAAGTGGCCCTGGGGAGGGTGCGGACTGCGGTCAGCCTGTGGCCGGCCAGGACGCCCAGCGTGCAGACCCCACAGCCACCCAAGGGCCCGGTGCCCCGCCCGACTCGTGCGCACGCCCCCACCTCCCGGCACACCCGCATCCCCTGCGCCCCCGGCCCCTCCCCGACCTGGCGGACAGGCTCGCCCAGGGCCTCCAGGGTGCCCGGGTAGTTCTCCATGAGGGACACGTGCAGCTTGTCCTCGGCGCGCTGCGGCAGGGCGGACACCACGGCGTAGGCCTGCTCCAGGAGCGCGCAGTTCTGCCTGTTCCGCGCCTTGTTGCGGATCAGCTCCTGCGGCCGGGACGGAGGTCAGGGCTCGGGCTGCCCCACAGCTGGCCCCCAAGAGACCCAGCCTGCGCGGGGAAGGCGGGGCCCACCTTCAGCAACGCCTGGTATCGCTGCACGCGCTCCACCGGCTGCTCCAGGTAGTGCTGCAGGGGCGGCGGCGGGGGCCGAGAGGGGTCTCCTGCCGACAGGGTCTCCTCCGCGTATTTCTGTGGGAACCGGGAATGCGGGTTTTAGGGCGGGAATGTGAGGCTCCCCGATGGCCGAGTCCCTGAGAGCTGGAGGGTGGGTCATAGCCCTGCACCGAGTGACAGCTGTCATCACCTCTTGACAGGTGACAGGCACAGGACTCCGCGGCTGAAGCAGCCTGCCTACGAGCCCGGGGCTGCAGATGCGGCTCTGCCCCCATTTCAGAACGGACGCCCCAGGGGGCCACGGGGAGGCTGTGGTGCAGGCAGGCCAGGATAAGCCTTCAGAGGGAGCCAAGGAGCTCAGGCAGGGCACCTTGTAGAACTCCTGGACGGCTCTGCTGACGACCACCGACTCGGCCTGCACGCGCCCCACCAGGAACTCCAGGTACTGCTCAAAGGCCGCCTGGTTCTTAATGAAGCACATGGCCACGTCGTCGTCCGTGTCGCACTGCCGCAGCTCCTCCAGGAAGCTGCCATGGAGGGGGATGGTGTCAGGACTCAGCCCGTGCCCCACAGCCCGGCCTTGAGCCCTCACCTCTGGGAGGAAGCTGGCCCCTGCACAAGGGCTGGGGCCCTGTGGCTCCTGGGACCTGTGAGAGTGTGTGCAGACAGGTGTGGGCATGCAAGGAAGTGCTTGTGTGCCGTGT
>PVKV010015120.1:36319-55095 GCA_004027835.1 Alouatta palliata
GGGGTGGGGGAAGGAGGCCGCACGTGGCTGCACACACAGGCAGGGGGTGGGGGAAGGAGGCCGCACGTGGCTGCACACACAGGCAGGGGGTGGGGGAAGGAGGCCGCACGTGGCTGCACACACAGGCAGGGGGTGGGGGAAGGAGGCCGCACGTGGCTGCACACACAGGCGGGTGGTGGGGGAAGGAGGTGCTGTGTGCTCTATGCATGTGTGCACGTACACACAAGTGTGCAGATGACAGGGTGTGCATGTGCATAGGTGTGCAGAAAGTGGAGACATGTACACAAGTCCATGTGTATAACGTACACAGGCATGCCTGTGTGTGCATGTGTATGTGGGTGTGTGTGTACTGTGCATGTACAGATGTGCGCGTGCCATGCACATGAGTGTGTGCTGTTAACGATGGCACCTGTACATATGTATGTGTTCATGTGTGTACACGTGTGAGGGTGTGCATGCACTCAAGCCCGTGCACATGTCAGCAGTGGGTACACCGCAGGCTTCCCATGAGTAAACCAGGTACACACGTCTGGGTTTCGAGGGGACGTGCGCCAAGGGGTAAATCAGGTCAGCACAGGTTCCCTCCCTCTTTGGCTCCAACCCCTCTGCAGGAGGCCTGGCCCTACAGAGCATCTGTGCGTGGACGTTTGTGTGTGTGTGTGTGTGTCTGTCTGTCCACCCACCTGCTGTGGAAGCGGCCGATGTCCTGTACGTTGCGGAAGATGACCGCTTTCTGGCCGGCCACGGCCGCGGGCACATGGGGACAGCGCTCCAGGTGTTGCAGGTAGTGGCTCTGCAGGAACTGCAGATCCCCCACGAAGGCCTGCTCGGAGCTCAGCAGCTCCTGGATCACGGAGCTGGGCGGGAGGGGGCCGCTGTGAGGGACGCTGGAGCTCCTGCCTTCCGCACAGGGACTGCGGGCCACGGGGCCCTGCTCCCTCAGCTGCTAGACTGGAGCGCTTTCTGCCACCTGCAGTCTGTCGCCTGCTCGCGGGAAGCGGGAGGGCAGGTGCAGAGGGGCTCCCTCTCTAACAAGGCCGGCCCCAAGACCAGAAAGCCACCCAGCTGGGTCCTGCCAGCGAGAGGCCGGGAGGGCAGCTGTGGGAACCCAGGCAGCTCTGGGCCTGCTCCGCTGTCCTCGGCCCCCACCCATCCCTGACAGGCTCACACAGGAACAGTGTTTCAGAGGCCCCCACAGAGCGATCGGCGTGACCATGACCCCAAGACCTCCAGGGCTGGGGCCTGGACCCAGAGCTGCTTTGGGAGATGGTCCAGCTGCTGGGACGCCAGCGCCGTCACCTCGGGCCCGGCCGCCACTCACCTCAGCCTTGCCTTGTACTCGTCTTCAGACACTGCCTCCCTGGGGAACTCAGGGGCCTCGGCGGCCCCCCACTCAGGTGACAGCTGGTAAGAGAGAGGAGTTTGTGGACGGGGCACTGAGCTCTAACCTTGCCTCGCGGGGATCGGCTCTTGCCGCTCAAATTGGGACGACCCTCCCAGGGCCTCCAGGACCCCCGAGGACCCTCCTGCCTGGGCATCCAGTACCTTGAGCCTCCTGTCCAGGTAGGCTGGTGACACCCAGCCCTGCCGCGAGGGGCTGGACTTGGTGGGCTTGGTACGGACCAGCCAGCGCAGTGGGTGGGCGGCGTCCAGGACCTCCACATACTGGCCTTCCCGCAGTGCAATGGCATCCTGCTCGGCCCCCAGGGGCAGGTAGTCGGCGGTGACCACGTAGATATCAAAGATCTGAGGGGGGTGGGGGTACTGAGGTGGTGGGACTTGGGAAGTGCCAGCCAAGCCTGCCGAGATCCCCAGCCCCAGGGCCAGGCTCCCCACAGTCACCGTGCACACGCAGAACAGCAGGGGTGTGGGAGGCCTCCCCTGCCCGCCCCCGACCCCACAGGTCACCACAGCCCCGGGGGCTCCAGGCCTGGGCTGCCTACAGTCCACTACCTGTTCACCTTCTCCCCACCTCCAGCCCATCCCAGGCCCTAACAGAGTGCCTGGAACACTGGAGGCCTGACACACATTCTCTGCTGAAGGAAGGAAGGAGAGAATGAACCAAACGGCCCTTCCAGGGGGCAAGTCTCTGCAGGGGCCCGTGTGGAGAAGGCCCTGTCCTCACCAGTTCCTGCCTCCTGTGCACCCTGTGGTCCCCCCTCCCTGGAGTCCGATCGGCATCCTGCCTCCTGAGCCCCCTCCACCCTGTACTTCTCTTCAGGAGGGTCAGGGCCTCTCCCTGCCCTGCTCCCAGAGGGTTCCAGCCGCCTACCTCGCCTCGGGCATCCCCATCCTCTGACTCCGAGGAAGACTCCTGGACACTGGAGGATGGCCGTGATCGGCCATGCCGGGGGGATGCAGATGGCGTCTTGGACTCCTCGTCGCTGTCGCCTCCGGGCACCTGTAGCTTGGCTGGGGGTGCAAGGATTATGTCACCTTGGCCTGCCTCTGGCTGTCCAGGGCTCAGGGGCAGGCCAAACACCCACCATGGACACATCCCAGAGACCCTGGCACACAGGCTGCTGCCCCTCACCCTGTGTGATCTTGGCCGATACCATCTCGGTGATCTGGGAGGTCAGTTTCTGCAGGAACTCCTCCGTGCCCACCTCGGCGAGGGATAGGTAGCCCAGGGCCTCCTTGGCAGCCAGAGGTTCTCCTGGGGGTACAAATGCTCTGCTCAGGTGGCTGCATGCCCCTCGGATGTGGAAGAAGCACCCCATGCTGCAGGCCCATCCTGGGCCCTAGGAGCTGACAGTGAACAAAGGGCCGAGGCCTCCCTCGCATGGTGCTGATGTCCAGCAGGGAGATGATGAGATTGGGGCTGGCAGGCAGGGGCTGGTGGGAACACCCACCAGGATGAGGAGTCACTCTGGCTCATGAGCATCAAGCCAAGGCGTGACCAAGGGGCTGACAGCGTCCAGAGACAGAGGGCACAGCGGGGACCACCAGGGCACAGTGGGCGAGGGGTGCTGGGGACAGAGCTGGCAGAGGCCAGACCCACGCATGAGGCTGCAGGAGGAGCCGTGGGGCCAAAGCGGGGCTGCTGCTCTGTTCTCAGTGCCTGGTGCCCAGGTGTCTTTACAGCCCGCTGGATGTGAGCTCGTGTCCAGGGCTGACCCAGGGACCCCACAGGCTCCTGGATCCACGGGGATCAGACGTGGCTCCAACACTCACCAAGCCACAAGAACATGGGTCGGTCCTGGCTAAATGAATAGGTGTCTCGGGGCTACGCTGCCCAGGAGGGGCCCCTGAGGCCTGGAGCCACCCCCAGGCAGTCTCCTCCCTGTCCCTGGCATCAGGGGCTCAGCCACCCCCCGGGCAGCCTCCTCCCTGCCCCTCGGCATCAGGGGCTCAGCCACCCTGGCCCCTCGCAGGCACGCACCCACTCTGACCATACCTTTCCTCTGCCCCGCAAGGTCAGCCAAAGCCGCAGGTTCCAACGCCTGTGCTGAGACGGCTTGTGTGGTCCTAAATGGGTGAAGGGAGTGTTCTGAGAGGCCTGGACTGGACCCCACCACCCTCTGTCCTTTGAGGTCCTGACGAAAAGAGGGTCTGGGGGCTGCAGGGAAAGGGGCTCCATGCCAGAGAGGCCCCAGAGAAGCCCTCATTTTGCAAGGGGGAAACTGAGGCGCAGAGAAGAAAGCACTAGCCAAGCCACATGGCCTGCATGGGCAGAGCCAGGACGCGCGTTGGGACAGGTGGTCTCCCCAGGGGCAGTGCTGTCCTGTCCCCTACTCCTACAGCGCCCTCCCTGACCCAGACCGGACCAGCCTCCAGGGATAGCCTTCACTTACCCCTGCAAGAAAGTGGAAATCAGCGCTTCCTTCACTTTCTCCTGCTCCTCCGCCTTAGGCACTGTCAGGAGGACCAGGCGAGCCATCAGGATGGGGCTTCCGACCCCAGCACGTCTGATTCCGGGTTGGGTCCCTCCAAAGCCCTGAGTAGGGACTGTGCCCAAGCCCACCTCCCCAACCCACTCTTGGCCTGTGATCACCCCGACAGTGATGGGAGGGGAACAGGGGTTCTCCTGTCCTCCAAGGGGCTGAGCAAGGCCCAGGATACGGGGGCTTCAGGAAAAGTCCCTGGACCTGGCGGTGCGGAACTCACAGGGGCCTGGGCCCACAGAGGACGGAGGCTCAAACCCACCAGCACCACCAGGGCTTGACCCGTCTTGGGGTCTCTGTGGTGCTGTAGGAGAACAAGAAGAGGAAAGGGGGGGATCCCACAGGATCCTGGCCCAGATGGTGGTGATGGGCCGTGTGCCCCGAGGAGACCCCAAAGCCACCCAGGGCCTACTCCCATGCCCCAGCCCTCCACCCTCCACTCCCCACTCACGACCAGAGATGTGCAGGCTGGCGGAGCAGACGGCCTGGCCGGCGGCGTTGCTGGCGATGCACGTGTAGGTGCCCTGGTGCTCCCGGCCCACGTCCAGCAGGACCAGGCTGTGCTGCTGTGCAGAGCTGGCCACGGTGTAGCCCGGCGTGTCGGGACCGATCCACAGCACGCCCCTCTCAGCCTCCTCCCTGAGCCAGTGCACGGTGGGCGCCGGGCGTCCTGAGGGCAGGCGAAAGGGTGGGAGGTGCGCCCCATCAGAAGCGGGGCCTCTGGACGTGGAGCGCTTCCCTGTGCCCCCCGGGGGAGATGTAAGTGGAAGGGGGCACCTCTGTCCCATCCCAGGGGCGATCTTTCCACAGCCGAGGGTGGGAAATGCCCTACCTTCTACCTTCACAGAGAAGGTGATGCTGGAACCTTTCTTCACTCTCTTGGGGGTGAACCTCTCTAGGATCCGAGGCGGCACCAGCTGCTCATGTACATCTGGAGGGCACAGGGCAGCTGCTGGCGACCTTGGCACACCCCCCACCGCCTGCCTCCCAGCCCCCCACAGCGCCTGCAAGCCCCCAGGTGGCTCTCCATGGCCAGCACCTGGACAGCACCATGCTGCTCCCTCCCTGAGCCAGCCCGTGGCCACTCACATCTCCACTGCAGCCAGCCCTGGGCTCAGGCCCTCAGCACCCATGGCCACCTGGCCTCTCCCTGCCCGCCTGGGGCTGCCTCACCTGATGCAGGCTTCTCTTCTGGTTCGTCGGGGCCTGAAAGAGGCACTGGAGTCAGACACCCAGCACCCAGGGGCCCGCGTGGCTCCTACCGGCGCTGTGCGGATGCCCGGCACTTCCACCCAGTGTGGTGAGGGAACCCGAGGGCAGCACTGCCCCCAGGCAAACGTCCTCACCCCCGCCTGAAACCCAGGCCATGGAGCTCTGTAACCCCACGCTCGGGTGACAGAAGCAACAGGCCGTGTGGACCACACCCGATGCCCCATCACCCACCCTCAGCCTGCCACGGACTCTGTGGCCCCACGCCGAACCCAGCGCACAACGGAATACCACTGCTGAGAGCAGCAGGGGATTCCCATCTGGGGCCACTGGGGAAAGCCACAGCAGTGGCGGGATGGGTTTGGGTGAACCTTGGAATGAACTCTCAGTGCTTAGAACTTTTTGAACAATAAGGAAGTAGGGTTGTCTAGTCCCACGCTACCACCGGCTCTGGCTGTGTGAGGGTCTACCTAGAGCCACAGGGTTGACTCACTTTCCTGGGTCAATTTCAACCTCCAGCCTGCCCATCAGTCAGGACAGAGGGCTGCATACCCAATCCCTGCAGGGCCAACTTCTGGCTGCCCGTGCCACTCTGTACAAAGGGGTAATGGCCACTGACCCCCCACTGAGGGCCTGAGACGGCAGGGTTGCAGGGGTGTCAGCCCTGGCCAGGATGCTGTCCAGCGCCCAAGGCTCTGCCCGGGCCCCGGGAGTGCCCACCTTGGACCAGCAGCCGTGCAGACGAGTAGGCGGCGCCCGTGGCATTGCTGATGTAGGCTGCGTACTGGCCAGCGTCCTCCCGGGTGACCGAGATGACCTCCAGGGTGTGCAGGGTCTTCTTGTCAGTCATGCGGATGTGGGCGGATGCAGTCAGGGGCTGGCCGTCTTTGAACCAGTATAACCTGGGAGCTGGGTAGCCTGGGCCACGGGATGGGGAGTGGTCAGCCTGGGCTACCACCCCTGGGCACTGTGTCCTCCAGATGGCAGACCGACCGCACAACACCAGTGACACAGTGTTGGCCTCCCGCACCCAGCCACCATATGGGGGGGACCCTGCAAGTGCCGTCGTTAAGGGTCTGAAGTCTCAGCCTATTCCCGTATAAATATTAATTTAGAAATGTAGGCACATAGTTATTCCTTTATATAATCATATATAATCTTATAGTTACTCACTTATTAAGATACATACTCAATAGTACCTTTAATTTTACTAATGACTATCGGGTTATGAAGCATGGAACTGAGGTGACATTGTGAAAAAGTGACCCTAAGGCAAGATGCTCTGAGCCCTCTGTCACGCCCACATAAGGGCTGCGGGAGGGCGCCTCGGCTGTGCGGCAGTGCCAGCGCTGGGAAAGCGTCTGCTGTTCAGCCATCTAGGGAAGGAGACGTCCCAAATGGCAGAGACATCTCCTTCCTGGGGAGTTAGGAGAAAACTGCGCTCCTCCACGCTCTCGTAGCAAGGCCTGACGGCTGCCAGGAGCCCGCAGGCATCCGGGGGCTTAACTCCCTATGTGAAGCTCTGCTTCAGCGGTCACGCTCCCTGTCCGCTCACGCTCCACTCCTGCGCCTGGTGTCTCTTTTCCTCAGAAGATAAGAATTAACGTCCTTGACATTTCTGACAAGTATGCGAAGAGCCCTGACGCCTCAGGTTTTCTCCTCACCTCGGCTACTTGAAAGTCTTGGGCCCCGTATCTTCAAGACACATGACTTACCTGACCCTATCACCGACCACCACTACCTGCCCTACCTACCTGCCCCTGCTTAGCGTCCAGCCACTCGGGGCCACGGCGGTCTCCACGCTCTGGCTGGCAGTGGATCCCCGAGCCCAAACTCCCTTTTCTCTATCTCTGTGTCTGTCTTTTATTTCCACAGTTTCTTGTCTCTGCACCAACAGGGAGGGGCTCACAGAACCCTGCAGGGCTGCACCCTATACAGCAGGGATAAGTGACCGCCTGACCCCACTGCCCGGGTCTCCTTTCACTTGTGGCTGACGGGGGACAGCTCCTTGACCTCCGTCCTGCCATGGCCGTGTCCCCACTCCCTTTCCCTCTCACCTTTCACCTTGAGCTGGAACTTGGCCAGGCGTGTGCCAGGGGCCACCCGGAGGTCCCTCAGCTCCTCTACCACCTGGGGCAGCTGGCCTTCGTCGCTGGTGGACTCTGTCCCCTCCTGCTCCCGGCTGGCAGGAGAACAGAAAAGGCGGCAGCCATGAAGCAGGGCGGGAGGGGTGCTGAGGGGCTTGGGCATGGATGACATTGGAAGCCCCTGTTTGCTGACTCAGCGGACAGAGACCACTGGGACGTGGAGGAAAGCTCCAGGAGTGTACGCTGTCAGCCTAAGCCCGGCCCTCACCCAGCACCGTCACTCCTGAGAGGCCCTGCAAGGTCAGTCCGGGGCACAGCCCACCTCTGCAGCCCTTACCTGGACAGGTAGCCTTGGGCACTGAAGTAGGAAGAGGTCTCCGTGGCGTCGGCTGCAGTGTCGTAATCTGTGCTTGTCACTAGGGAAGGAAAGGGAACTGGAGCAATGCCTGCCACCCCACCTGCCCCAGCACGAGCTCCTGCACCAGGATGGCGTCAGCCCTCCGAGGTCCTGACTACACCGCCCTGCCTGGGAGCCACTGAGACCTGGGAGCCAGGAAGTCATGGGGGGACAGTGGTATTGTTGCCTCTCCAGCCCGGGCTGTTACCAGCCCCATTCCTGAAGGCCTCTAACCAACCACAAGCGTCTCTGACACAGAAAACTCAATACTGGATGATCCAGAGGCCTCAGAAGAAACAGTGATAGTGGCAGAACCTTCCAGTTTCATCCTACTAGGGAATAAGGGGACAAAGAGATACAGGCCTCAAACCATTCTCAGGAAACTGACACAGGAACAGAAAAGTGAACACTGCATGTCCTCACTCATAAGTGGGAGCTGAACAATGAGAACACATGGACACAGGGAGGGGAACATCACACACCGGGGCCTGTCGGGGGTGGGGGGCTAGGGGAAAGAGAGCATTAGGAGAAATACCTCATGCAGGTGACGGGTTGATGGGTGCAGCAAACCACCATGGTACGTGTACACCTATGTAACAATCCTGCACGTTCTGCACATGTATCCCAGAACTTATAATAATAAAAAAGACACAGTCCTCAAAATCAGCAGCTGGGACTTGTGTTTCTAGTCAAGATAGAGTGACTGGGGCTGGACTTACCCTCTCTTTAGGAGTAAATGTTTGGGTAGCCCCCAAAGATCATATGCTGAAATAGGAACCCCCCATGGATGAAGAGGCGGGCCCTTGGGAGGTGGGTGAGGGTGGAATGTCCATGAATGGGATTACTGCTCTTATAGAAGGGACCCCAGAGAGCTCCCTCTCCCTCCTTCCCTCATGTCCTTGCACGATGCAGTTTTTCTTCTGTAATAAATTTCTAATCTTCTTCTCTAACCTGCTATTAATCCTATCCATTGGAAGTTCTATCATCTCTAGAAGTTCTACTTGGGTTTTTAAAATATATTCTATGTCTCAACATCACTAATCATCAGGGAAATGCAAAGTAAAACCACGATGTGATACCACCTCACCCCTGCAAGGATGGCCATCACCAAAAAGCAGCAGATGCTGGCATGGATCAGTGATAGGGAACACGTCTACACTGCTGGTGGGAATGTGAACCAGTACAGCCGCTATGGAACTGTGGAGATTCCTTAAAGAACTAAAGGTAGAACTACCGTTTGGTCCAGCAATCCCACTACCGGGAATCTACCCAGAGGAAAGTAAGTCATTACTCAAAAAGGATACCTGCACACAAACGTTCATAGCAGCACAGTTCACAACTGCAAAACTGTGGAACCAACGCAAATGTGCATCAAGCAATGAGTGGATAGAGAAACTGTGGTGTGTATCCACACGGTGGAGTACTACGTAACCACACAAAGGGATGAATCAACAGCATCTGCAGTGACCGGGATGAGACTGGTGACTATTATTCTAAGTGAGGTAACCCAGGAATGGAAAAACCAACATCATACGTTCCCACTCGTATGTGGGAGCTCAGCTGTGAGATGCAAAGGCGTAAGAATGATACAGTGGACTTCAGACCCTTGCAGGGGAAGAGGGGGAGGGACGCAAGAGGTAAAGCTGATGAATACGGTACAGTGTGTACAGGTCGGTGATGTGTGCACCAAAATCTCACAAATCACCACTGAACTTACTCATGTAACCAAACACCACCTGAACCCCAGTAACTTATGGAAAAAAATGGAAAAATCTTGAGACATACAAAAAATTAAAATATATTCTATGTCTCTTCTTTTCTTTTTTTTGAGACACAGTCTCACTCTGTCACCCAGGCTGGAGTGCAGTACAAAGCTCACTGCAACCTCAACCTCCCAGGCTCAAGGGATCCTCTTGTCTCAGCTTTCCAAGCAGCTGGGACTACAGATGTACACCAGTGTGCCTGGCTAATTTTTTGTATTTTTCTGTAGAGATGGGGTCTCACTGTGTTGCCCAGGCTAGTCTTGAACTCCTAGGCTCAAGTGATCCTCCTGCCTCAACCTCCCAAAATGCTGGGATTACAGTCACGAGCCACTGAGCACCTGGCCAGGGCAGGGATTTCTTAAAGACAGGAAACAGAGATGAGCCCTATGATTGCTCCAGTTTCCTGCCTTGAATTTGTAGAGTCAGGAAAGGGAAACTGAGGCAGAAGCAGACTCCTTGAGTTGAGAAGATGGAGCTCAGAGACCTGAAAGACTAAGGCAGCTAGAGTTCACAGACAAAGTACTGGGGAAAAGAAAGTTTACAGAGAAAGGACCTGCCTCAAGGACTCAGCAGAATACTGATTAGTATTTGCATGTGAGGAAAGACCCACCTGAAATGACTAGGGGAAATGGTACCAGGAATAGCCCCTGGTTCCACCAGTCAGACTGGAAAGGTTCCTAACTCGAAGGGCACCGAGTAGAGTACTCGGGAAAGTTCTTGCCTCAGTAGTGCGAGGTAATTAGCCCTGGACTGAGCACTGCTCTGGAGCAACCAAAGAAATCATAAAAGCCCCAAGAATAAAATCCCATCCAAGTACCTTTGCTGTATCCCAGAACAAAGCTCAAGAAGATCTGCAGAAATATAAAATATCCCAACAGGGTAAAGCTTACAATGTCAGACACTCAATTAAAGATCACCAGACATGCCAAGAGACCGGAAAATATGACCATAAAGTAGAAAATCATCCACAGAAACCAACCCAGAATCGATGCAGATGTTAGAACTGGTAGAGGAGACATGAAAACAGGTATCAGAATTGTATTTTCTGCGTTCAAAACATTAGGTAGAGATGTAGAATATATTTTAAAAGACTCAAGTAGAACTTATAGAGACAAAAAATACAATGAATGAAATTTATAGGATGGATATTACAGAAGAAAAGCTAGTGGGGAAAAAGACATGAATAAAAACCAGGCAAAATGAAAGACACAGGAACTGTTAAAAGTGAAAAGAATATTAGTATTGGTGAGCAGTATACGTTCCATGTGACTTAATATACTTGTAATTGAAGAATATATTCAATTACAAAGGAATGAATTAATAGTATTTGCTGTTAGAAATTGAAGAAAATAATATTTGAAGCAATAATAACGTGGCTTAATATACATGTAATTTAAGAAAAGAATATTTGAAGCAATTATGGCCACAGAAATTCCAAACTTAATGAAAATTCTAAACCCACAGTTCTAAGAGGGTCAAAGTCCGACCTCAACAAACATGAAGGAAAAAACACCAAAGAACACCATGATCAAATTACTCAGAACTAGTTGCTTTTAAAAACCTTCAAAAATACCTAGAGAATTTTTGTGAAGAAAGTGATAAGCTGAGCCTAAAATTCATATGAAAATGCAAGGCACTCAGAATAGGCAAATCAATCATGAAAAAGAAGGAAGTTGGAGGACTTACCTCCCAATTTCAAAACCCACTACAGAGCTACCGTTATCAGGACACTGTGGTGCTGGCTTAATGACAGACATTTAGTTTAATGAGACAGAACTTAAGCGTCCATAAACAAACCCATACATTTATGGAAAATCAAATTTTGACAAGAATTCCAAGACAATTCAATGGGGGAAATTGTCATTTCAACAAATGGTGCTGAGATAACTGGATATCCACATTTAAAGAACAAACTTAGACCCTTATCTCGTATCGTATACAAAAAACAAAAAAAAACAAACAAACCTCCAAATGGTTCCAAGACCTACATACATGAATTACTATAAGCACAGGTATAACTGTTTATAACCTTAGATTAGGCAAGAGATTTTTAGAAATGACAACTTAAGCACAAGCAGCCGAAGAACAAGTAGATGAATTGTACTTCATCAAAATGTAAAACCTTTGTTGAGGCAGTAGGATCACCTGAGGCCAGGAGTTTGAGGTTACAGCGAGCTATGATTATGCCACTGCCCTCCAGCCTGGGAGACATAGCAAGGCCCTGCCTCTACCAAAAAAGTTTTAAAATTAGCTGGGCATAATGGCACACACCTATGGTCCCAGCTACTCGGGAGGGTGAGGCAGGGGGATCACTTGAGCCCAGGAGTTCAAGGCTGCAGTGAAATAGGATCATGCCATTGCACTTTAGCCGGGGCAACAGAGTAAGATCTTATCTCAAAAAAAAAATAATAATAATAATGAAAACTTTTGTGCCTCAAAGAACACTCTCAAGAAAGTAAAAAGACACCCACAACATGAGAAAATATTTGAAAATCTTTTATCTGATAAGACTCTAGTATCAAGAATATATGAAGAACTCCTACAGCTCAGAAATAAAAGACAAATTACCCAATTTCACAACGTCCAAAGGCTTTGAACAGACATTTCTCCAGAGAGACACTAATGGCCAACAAGCACCTGAAAGCTTGCTCAGTATCATCAGTCACTAGGGAAACGAAAGCAAATCGATACATTGAGATAGCACTTCACATCCATTAGGATGGTTATAACAAAAAAGATGAACAATAGCAAGTCCTAGCAAGGATGTGGGGAAATTGAAACGCTTGCACGTTGCTGATGGGAATGTAAAATGATGTGGCTACTATGGGAAAGGTTGGTAGTCCCTCTAGGACTTCAGCCAAGTTGCCACATGACCAAGCAATTCCACTCCTAGGTGTATACCAGACAGAATTAAGAACATGCTCACACAAACATTCACACACAAACTGCACAAACGTTCGCTGCAGCATTGTTCATGACAGCCAAAACACCCGACGGGTAAATGCCACCCAATAAATGCATAAATACTCCACAGACCATGGAATTTCTTCAGCCATAAAAATGTATACGATAATGATACACGCCACTACACGGATGGACCTTGTAAACAGTATGCTCAGTGAAAGAAGGCAGGCACAAATGGCCATGTATTGTAGGCTGCTTCTCATAGGAAGTGTCCAGAATAGGATAACCCATAGAGACAGAAAGTAGATTAGTTATTTCCAGGGGCTGGGGGAATGGGAGAACTGGGAGTCACTGCTAATGGTTTCTTTTCAGGCATGATGAAAATGTTCCGGAATTAGACATTCCAGAACATATTATCAGACAGAAGTGATGGTCACACAACCTCGTGAATATACTAAAACCCACGAAATTGTACACTGTTAAATTATTAATTTTATGGTGTACAAATATTTAAAAAGTTTTAAGACCTTATACAAAGACAAGTTATGTACAGAGAATCAGTGATAAGCACTGGAAACAATGCACACTAGAAGACAGTGGACAACCGTCTTTAAAACATGGAAAGAAAAAAAAACTGTCCTAGGAAATACATCTTTCAAAAACAAAAGTGAAGCAAAGACATTTTCTGACACACCACATCGGAAGGAATTCCAGCATACCCACAATACAAGAAATGGTAAAAGATATCCTCGGGCAGAAGGAAAGTGGTACCAGAGGGAAATCTGGATCCATGCAGCAGAAGGAAGTGCTCAGAGATGGAACTATGTGGACAAACATAGAAGTTCTTTGCTTATTTAAGATCATTGACTTGTCTTTAATAGTTTGTTTTCTTTTTCTTTTGAAATAATTGTAAATTCACACACAGTTCTACAAAGTGATACAGAGATCCCATTTATTCTTCATCCACCTTTCTGCAATGTCAACATCTCACCTAATTGTACAACAGTATCACAACCAGGAAACACTGATGCAATCCATTGCTTTGTTGAGATTTCAAAAGTTTTACAAGAACCTAACTGCGTGTACATTTATATATTTAATTTCATGTACTCAGATGCAATTTTATTGTAATTATTCATCAGTAGTTCCTTTTTATGGCTGACTAGCATTCCATGGAATAGAATGTCCTTCACTCACCCATGAAGGACATTTGAGGTGTTCCAGCACTGGGCTCTGTTAGGAATATAAGTCCTAGGAACATTTGAGAGCAGGTTTTAGTTTGAATGAAATCTTTTCACTTCTCGGGTATAAATGCCATAAAAAGAAATTGCTGGGTTATAGGGTAAGCACATGGCTAGTTTTGTAAGAGGCTGCCACACTGTTTTCAGAGTGGCTGGCCCGTTTGACTTTCCCACCAGCAATGCATGGGTGACCCAGTGTCTCCGTATCCTCACTTGCATTTTTAGTTTTAGCCAGCCTGGTAGCTATGCAGCGACATCTCGTCAGGGTATCACCTTGAATATCCCTAATGGCTAATGACGTCACACGTCTTTCATGTGCTTATTGACTTTCCACATAGCCTCTCTGCACCTAAGCTGTTTTTACTCACAACACATCTGATGCCAACTGCACGTACAACACATCCATTCAATTCTGACACTAACTGCCCAAAGTTAGCACACACCCAAACACTAACCGGAGCAATCTCACGAGACTGTCCCCGCTGTGGATGCCAGGTGTAAGTCCGATTGCCACCCACGCTTCTGACTGCATGGCTACGAGCTAGAGGTTCCTACAACCCTCCTCCTCGTGTGATGATTTGCCAGTGGCTTGCAGAACTCAGAAAAGTGCTTTACTTACTGCGAGTGGTTTACTGTGAAGGATGTAACTCAGGAACAGCCTCACGGAAAAGACATACCGGGCAAGGTGTGAGGGAGAACAGCGGCACTTGGCACCACTGTCCTGGCACCTCCATGTGTTCACCAACCCGAAAGCTACCCAAACCTCTTAGTTTACGGGCTGGTGTGGAGGCTGCAGTGCACAGGCATGAGAGATTCCTTAGTCTCCAGCGTCTCCACCCTCCCCAGACAATGGAGGTAGGGCTGAAAGTTTTGGGCTTCTAATAAAGGCTTAATCTTTCTGGAAAGCAGCCCTCATCCTGAAGCCACCTGGGGCCCACGAAGAGTCACCTTATTAGAACAAAAGACGCTCCTATGCCCCAGGAAACTCCAAGGGATTTAGAAGCTCTCCATCAGGAACTGAGGACAAATGCTTCTCATCATGCCACAGTGCCACGAACCATCCGCCACGCCCCAAGCTTCTCCTGAGAGGCTTCCTAATCAAGCCATCTCACAGCCTTCAAAAGGGACCCTGGGGTAGGCTGGACTCACCCTTCTTGACCCACTCACCCCACTCCATGAGTCCACTTCCAAATCTTCCTGGGCCTCTGTCCTAGCCAGGATGCCTCTCACAGAGATGAGATCTCTCAACTTCCTACTCCAAGGGGCTGCAGACGGGGGACCTGTCTTGGCCTGAGCTCCCAGAGAGCTTTCCATCAGCCTCAAGACACTGAGGCCCCAAATCCTGCCTGGCCTGAGATGAATGCTCTCTCAACCATCCTCAAGCTGAACTCAGGAGCCCCTATACCACCAGCCTGGAGACACCAAATCAGACAGCAGCACTCACATTCCACACGGAGCTCGGCCTTGGTGGAGGAGACCCCCATGCTGTTCTCAGCCAGGCAGCGGTAGACGCCCATGTCTGCTGGCACCACGGCTGTGATGATGAGCTGATGGCCACCCTGTTGGTCTTCATTAATCATGTAGTGGTCATTCTCCTCCAACAACTTCCCATCCTTGAACCAGCGCACACTGGGCATGGGCTGACCTGTCACCACGCAGTCAAAGCTCACAGGATACCCATCCTGCACTTCTTGGTTCTGCAACTCGGTCAGGAACACCGGGGCTGGGAAAGATGAGTGAGTCAGCCCCAGGGAACAATGATCACGTTCAGCTGCCACATACATGCAAGTCGCCACCAGATGAACGGTTTGACACACCTGATGTACAGAGCAATCATTCATATGGGAGCACTCGAAGACCCTGACACCTAAACAGAATGGTGTCTTTGCCTGCTAAGCCTCTCTCTTCCTTGTTCTCTAAGAATTCTGTTTGCCAGCTTGTTTCCCAAGTTACTTTGAGGCAAAAGGGATAAAGGGCTGGAAATGGGGAGGAGAAGGGAGGTAAAGCAAAGATAAAGACTGTGTTGTCTGTAAGTCCGGGAAGAGCAGTGACGGATTCAAAGCATGGGAGAGGCTCAAAATTGGAGAGAAGTTTCTAAAGTAACACTGTGGGTCATTCATCACACCCTCTTTAACATTCCTAGAGAGATACTAGTAAAAAGGGAAATGGCTTTTCAGTTACTCCTAGACACTTGAATGGGAAACGGTGTGCAGACTGGACCATGAGGAATGCAGCATTTTATACAGTTTACATTTCAGAGTCTCATTTTAAAAAAAATAAAATTCTAGAGAGTGAGTACACACGACCATTGAACAACAGGCACTTGAACTGCTTGGGTCCATTTATATATAGATTTTTTTCAACCAAATGTGGATCAAAAAATACAGCACTTGTGGGATGCAAAGCCCTGTACAGGGAGGGCTGACTCTTCACGCACACAGGTTCTGCAGGGCTCATCTGGGGACTTGAGTATGTGTGGATTTGGGTACACATGAAGGTTCTGAAATCATCCTCTGTGTATACCAAGGTGCAACTGTATTTCACGTCATTTCACAGATGTGAAAGCTGAGGTACAGAGATGCTAAGCTGCTTCCTCCAAAGCACACAGCTAGTAAGAGACAGGGTTGGAGTTCAAATAGATTTTAACCTCTATTTAACCTCAAAGTCAGAGCTGTCCACACCCCAGTGGGCTGCACCTGCAAAGAGCCCAGTGGTGGGCACAGGTAACCCCTTGAGCTTGCAGCAGACTCTGGCCACGACTAGCCTGGCTCTTTCTCCCCTGCCTCCCTCCGCCTCTCCACCCTGGCTCTTGACCCCAGACCGAGGCTCATGCAAACTCACCGGCATCAGAAGTCAGCAGGCTGGGCGATGGCTCTGGAGGCACCCCAGGTGCAGGGGCCTCTTTGCTGATGCGCATTTCCACCCTCCGGGGCCCCTGCTCCACAAGGTTGATCTCTACTCCGATGCCCAGCGTGGCAAACATCTCCTGGAAGCGGGTTACTGCCTGGTGGGCCTCGGTGAGTGCCTCAAAACGGATGCAGATGAAATGCTCATCTTCGTGGTACGTCTTCCAGTCTGCAGGCTCTTCTGGCTCTGCAGGGCCCTCGTCTGCACTCAGGAAGAGCTCCTCGTCTGAAACCTCGGCCGGGCTCTTGGTGCGGAAGAGCCGGTGTAGCCGCCGGGCAGCCCGGCGGAAGGTATCATCCAGCTCACCCCCAGAGGAGCTCTCGGCCTCACTCTCTGTCCCACTGACCACCACGCAGGCACTGTGGGCCACCTGGCCAAACTTGCTGCTCACCTGACAGGTGTAGCGGCCAGCATCAGCACGGCCTAGGCCAGTAATCAGCAGAGAGCAGGTGCCATCCCCAAGCTGGTCGATGTGATGGTGCCGCCCATCAGTCAGCTCCACGCCATCCTTCAGCCAGCGGGCTCGCACATCTGTCTTGCTGGCCACGACACACTCCAGCCGCAGGGCATCCCCTACCTGTGCCTCAGTGTCCCCAAATGTATGGGAGAACATGGGCCCTTCCTGCTGCTTCAACTCTTTCCGAACCTTGTAGCCCTTAAAGGCGGCCTGGATCTTCACAGCTGCCTTGTCCATTGAGGGATCACCCAGGTCTTTGGTGCTCAGGTCTCCCAGTGGTGGGCGCACGGCAGCCAGCGGCTCCTGCTGCTCCTGGGGCTTCACAGAGGGGGGTGCTGGGGCCCCGACCTGTGGGCACAGAGCCTGATGTCATGGTGAGATAGGGAAACTGAGGCCAGAAACAGGACACAGCACGGGACACAGGGTGGGGACAGCTCCAGGTCTTGCCCCAGTGTGCCCTTTTTCCTCCTACCAACTGGACACACACTAGCTTCGACTGACCTAGATGTCCAACAGCACCTACCAAAGAGCAAGCCCACTTCCTGGAAATCACTTTACACAGTCACCCAGATGGGGATGAACAGGGTTGTGAAGATCACCATGAAGAGGCCAGTTCCAACTCTTCAGGCAAAAGTTTTAACAGTCAGGCGGGTATATGACTGGGTGGGTGCAGGGTGGATGGAGAGGCACACTGATGAATGGAGGGTTGGATGGGAGAACAGGTGTACGCATGTATGGGTGGTTAGGTGGCTGGTGGACGAGTGAACGGTTAGACAGATGGTGGTGTGGGTGGATGAGTGGGTAGACAGGCTGGCAGATAGACAAGCAGGTGAACAAGTACAGGAATAGATCATGGACGAATAGTGGATGGATAATAAACAGCAGATGAATGGAGCTGTATGGTTGTATGGGTGGGTAGACAGGCTGACAGATAAACAGGTGAACAGGCACAGGAGTGGCAGATGATGGATAGCAGATGGATAGATGAATGGAAGTATGCTGGGTGGATACATGAATGGATAGTGGGTAATAGATGCAAGTCAGAGAGAACGATGGATGAATAGACGAGAAGAAGGAAAGATGGATGCATGCATGCATGGACAAATGGAAGGATGGTAGATGGATGATGAATGGATACATGCATGGATGGACAGATGGAAGGATGATGGATAGATGATGAATGGACAGATGGTGGGACAATGAATAGATGATGGATGGACGAGTAGACAGATGGCAGATGGGTGCATGGATGACTAGATGGAAGGAAGAATGTGTGCATGGATGGATAGATGGTGGATGGATAGATGGAAGAAAGATGATGAATGTATGAATGAACAGATGGCAGGTGAACGAAGAGATGAAAGTAAAGAAAGATGGACACACAGATGGGTGGATGAAAGGAAAAAAGAATGAAAGCATGAATGGATGAATGAATAAAAGGAAGAATGGAAACATAAATGGATAAATGGAAGGAAAAATAGATGCATGGATTGAAGGATGGATGGTGGATGGACAGAAGAAAATAAATGCATGCACTGATGGATGGCTCACGTATGGATGGATGGAACGATGGGTGGATGGATGGATGATGGAGATGGATGATGAATAAACAGATGAAAGGAAAGAAGGACAGATGTATAAATGGATGGATGGTGAAAGAAGGAAAGGATGGAAAGATGAATGCATGAATGGATGGATGGCAGATGGATGAATGGAAGGATGGATGGATGCATAGATGGATGAATGGTGGATGGGTGGGTGGAAGGAAGAATGGATGGATACACAGACAGGTGAATGAATGGATGGATGGTGGATGGATGCATGGATGAACGGTGGATGGACGCATGGATGGATGGTGGATGGGTGGGTGGAAGGAAGAATGGATGGATACACAGACAGGTGAATGAATGGATGGATGGTGGATGGA